>QANW01005609.1:4197639-4278202 GCA_003254865.1 Dryas drummondii | reverse complement strand
CTCTCTCTCTCTCTCTCTCTCTCTCTCTCTCTCTCTCTTGTGGGGCTGAGGAAAGGTCATCACTCATCTGTAATTCCGTCCCATGAGGAGTTCGAAGAATGAGGACCACAATATATGAATGTGATTGTGATATATTTAGGCCAAATTTTACAGTGTTTGTAGTCTCAGTTACTTTTTTCACTTTCCTCTTGATAGTTTCAATTGTTTTTTATTTTAATTTTATAATTTATAAATTATTACAATTCAATGATATATTATAATTTTTGTCTATTAATTCATTAAATTAGTTATTAAATTAATAATGATATATAAAGTATATGATTAAAATTAAAATAGTTTATAAAATATATGATTAAAAGCACAACAAATTTGATGATTTAATAAATAAAAATATTAACATATTCTTGAATTGTAAATATTTATAAACTACATAACTAAGGGCGTGTACTGAATCAAGACTTTTAAAGACTTTTGTTAAATTAAAAAGTCATGAGGTACTCAATTAAGACTTTTATATACTTTTAAAAAGTCTATAAAAGTCAGGGGGTACTCAATCAAGACTTTTTAAAAATCTATGAAAGTCATACGGTACTCAAAATGTCAATGACTTTTACAAATTTCTCAAATCCATAGACTTTGAAAGACTTTTGGCATTAAAGTATACATACCAAATCTTCTTATTTCTCTTCCATTTCCCCCCAAGACTTTGAAAAACTTTTGAGAAAAAGCTTCCCATTTTCTCTCTCCGCCTCCTTTAGCATTGCATGCACGCGTGTATGTCCCTTCCAACATTGATATACCTATTCCTTATATTGTCACATCACTATGCCATTACATATAAATAGACCTGTCATATACGGTTCTAACTCTAGACTTCAGTGCTCCAGAAATTAGTTTTATGGGTTTACAACATGTCAATTATAATATATTGTTTCACCATTTTATTTTTTGTACGTTTACGTTGAGAGTTTCAAGGATGACTTATATGTTAAGTAGTAATACAACATTATTTCTTTCAAATTTTAAAACTTATATGCATTTCTCATTATGTATTATTTTATTTTTTAATTTAATTGTCTTCACACTTGGAAGCTAGTTTTTGTCAACGTTACTTGAATTTAACATTATTCATGTAACATTAAATAGTAAGTTTCGACAAATATTCAAAACCAGTTTTAGATCATTCAATATATTAGTAAGTTTCTTAACAATCTTGATTTCTTGGAGATTATTCTTTCATCAGCTTATCATTTTTTGTTTGATTTCACTACTTTTTCATTGCCCTTCTATTTGATTTCATTGCGTTTTCATTGCCCTTTGTAATATACAGATGTTATTATCTTACAATATTTCATAATGATATTTGTATCAAAAAGTCATTGAAAGTCTATCAATGCCTATAAAAGTTTTTTAATAAAACTTCATGAAAGTCTATAAAAGTTTATAAAACTCTTTGAAAGTCTATGAAAGTCTGTCACTTCAAAAAAGTATTTAAAAATCTGAATTGAGTACACCCTACTAAAATTATAATAATTAAAACTACAAAAATCAAAATAAAATTTAACTCAAAATAAAATTGCCAAAAGTGAACTTTAACATTCATATATGTGATGATGTGATCCTCATTTTACCATTTTTCTACTGATGAGTTTAGCCAACTACTGCCCTTGTGATTTGATGTCTGATGGAGAATTAGCTATGGCGTTGTTCAATGATGGGGCAATGGGTCCCAATATCTGTACCACAGTACCAGGCTCATGAGTCAAAATAGTAATGTCTTCATTTTGTGGGTAACAGCTGGTTACCAACTTTCTTATATCACTAGAAATTTTATAAATGGAGTAATGAATCCTCTGCTCTCTCTCTCTCAAGAGTCATCTCTCTGCACTCACCCAGCTCTCTACTGAAGACCACAATCTCACACTCCCTCTCTCATAACCAAATTCCAAACCCACCTCATTCCCAAACACCCACAGCAGAAAGAAAGTGAGTTATACACTGTTGTGATTAGAGTTTTGTTTTGTAGATGTTAGTTGAATTGTTTTTCAATTTGCTGATATTATTAGTCATGATGTGTAATTGTGGCCAAAGGCTACCTACTCTTGTACAATTAGAAAAGCAAAAGCAATTTTCAGATTGTAAACATTTTGATTTTTGAGACTCCAAAGATTGCACCATGAAAACCTTATGTCCAAGTACATTGGACTTTCAGTAGAAATTTGGATCCAACACTGCCCAAGATATTAATAAGTTTTCATTTCTCCATTATTGGGTTGGGCTAACTCCTTTGATTGGTGGGGCAGATGGCCTAAATTGCCCTGTTAGGCTGCTGCACCATGCCCTGGGCCACTGGGTTCAACCTTGCCACTTGTATCTAAATTTTTTTTTTTTGGTCAAATTCTTGTATCTAAATGAGTGTTGCTAGATACACATACACCCAGCAACTGAAAAGCAAAATACTTAAAGTACCACTCATAGTCTATGCATTTTGATTTATTTAGCATGTTGGGCGTGCAAATCTAATAAAAGAAATTGTAAATAAAAAACAAAAAGGTGTGAAATCGACTTTTGCTTAATGGGTGGGCTTTGAGAGCAGGTTTATTGTAAAAATTTAGACCTAGTACCCACCCAAAATACTTGGGCTTAGAGTGGGCTTGGGCCTTTTTCTGGGTACAGATCCAGCTGTTTTTGGGCCGGCCTGTCTAGCATGTACGATGTTAATATGTTTCCTTGCAAAAATACCCTTATTTGTTTTAGTTTCTTCTTCTACAAATTTGGTGGCATCCGAATTCAACATGACCCCAACAGTAATTAAAATATAGTAGACTTTTATTAAGGTCCTTTAATTTGATATTTTATTAACTAAAAGTATTATGGCTTTTAAAATTCTAAATAAACTCTAATAATATTGTAATTATTCCACGTTATATAATATTAGGGCATTAATTTTTTTTTTTTTCGTAACTCAGGTATCGAGGGCTCGGCGGCCATTGTTGAGTGTTTGACAGTGCATTTTTTTTTTCTTCTTCAAGCCCTTAATATTAGTTTGTCGATTTAATGTTAAGTTTAACTCTAGAATTTTGAATTTAAAACCTAATATGCGGCTTTCACATACTTCATTTTAGACCCTATGAGGGTATGAGGTTATACCCTCAAAAACTAAAAAAATGATGACATATTTATTTGATGTAACAGTAGTCAAATGGCTTTATTAAAAAAAAAAACAAGGGTTTTATTTAGGAAAAAAAAAAGGAAATATAATAATTCAGACAAAAAAAAATGTAATAAGTATTAAGTACTAAATTCCAATTTTTTGTTAAAATATTTATCAAAGTGTATAAAATGATTTCTACAGTTATACGATACCAAGGAGTTAAATTTCAAAATTTTCGTTTTTTTGGTCTATGAAAATTTTATCAATAAACCAACTAGTTTTTGGCAAAATTTCAATAATTTTGTCGAATTTCGATATTTTCGACAAAATTTTCGACTTTGGGGGTGGGATTTCAGGGAAGTTGATGGGTTTTGGGAAGAACTGAGGCTGTGGAGGGAGGAAGAGAGGAGGGGTTGGGTTTTCAGTGGGTTTCGACGACAGGGGGCGAGAGATGGAGAAGCTTGGTGGTGCTCAAGCCGGTGAAGGAGAGAGAGAGAGAGAGAGAGAGAGAGAGAGAGAGAGAATAGACAAAGTACACGTCAAGCTTACTGCCCCTGTTTTTTGATATATCTAAAGAGTTTTGATTGTAAGGCTTAGGACAAGTTCCTAAGAAGTCAACACCAAATAAAATTCTAGCCTTACATGTGGCATTAGACTCAAGATTAAAATTGACAAGATATAAAACAGTAACTAAATATTTTTATGTTCAAAAGGCAGGAGGCATTATATTTCAACACCAAATGAAATCCTAGCCTTATATGTCTTGTTATTTAACTCCCAATAGTTGCCTTAAATAGATAAACTTATCTTTAGGCTGAGATTTTGTGAAGATATTAGTTGCTTGATCTTTAGTCTACCAATAAACAACCTCAACCCCTTTGTTATCCATGACATTCTTAATATAATAATATTTTAAAATAATATATTTTTATTTTATATCACATGAAATTTACTATATGATTATTTTTTTTAATATTTTTTGTCAATGTAATAAATAATGTGTTAAATAAATATATAATTAAATTTTATTCAAAAATTTTTATATTTTAATAACAATTTTTATTATTTTAGTCTAATTTTTTACAAAATTTAAAATTCCATCAAAATTTTATTCCTCGGTTCAACCAACAAAAAGCATATATATATATATATATCACAAATTAGTTAAAAATAAATGTGGAGAAAAGAGAATGTGGGGAACTATGTCAGAGAGTGTATGCTTTACCCTTACAGATGTCAGTCTGAGCAGTTACTAACATAATGATTTTTTGCCTATTTGAGCTTTTAACGACGACTCTCCATCCGTTGTCGCGAAAAGAATGTAAGTATTAGCATACCCGCCAGCGCAGCCGCAGCGCTAGATTTGGCGGACACGTGTTCGTTTGCAAAAATTCAACAGGTGGTCTCTGCTCCAAATTACATGCATACACCTAAGGTACCTTTATATACCTAATATAATTAATTATTAATTTAATAATTTCCTTATTAATAATTAATGATGGGATTACTGTACCTTAAATAGCTAGCTCACCAACCGTTGATATCGAATATAATACATATCAAAAAAATTATGAAATCACCAAAAAAAAAATTGCCGCCAAGATTACTACGTGCCTTGTCAGCCAAAAAAGAAAAAGAAATTGCATAGTTAAATCTTAAATCTTGAAGAATTCATTTTTCCACTACTCAAGTATCTTTCTAGCATCATATTTGTTTGTATACGATCCAAGCCAAACAATTGGGCATTTGGCACCGCAAATTAGGGGTCCTTTGAAGTTGGTAAAGGGCGGGTTGATGCACAAATAATTACTCAAGACTTTGGAGTTTGGAGAATCTATAAAGCCTAAGTAGTAGAATAACACCACTCATAAAAGGCAAAAAAGGAAGAGGCCAACGCTAAGCTTAGCCAAACACGTTTTCCGACTTGTGATATTTTCATAACAAAAACAAGCACGTGCACCCATCAACCATTCACTCCTCAAATCCACCGGGTTTGTCCCGGTTTCGTTTATAAATTTTTTTCTCTAAATTACAAAAACAGAAAAATGATAAAATATACATATGACATCCTAATCTTGGAATATGACGTCATTGGCTATGCTCATCAACGGTTCGATCGCATCTGGCGGGAATTTCCTCGCAAACAAGAAGGGGTCACGCCGCTCACTCACGGACCAATCGGAGGCGTTGTTGCTCTCCTTCTCGTCACCGTACCTGGGCCTGGCGTCCCTCAGCGACCGGATCAAATCGGGCCCCACCTCCTCCGCCTCGTACGTGCGGGGGTGCCCGTCGAATCTCCCCGTCCAGTCCACGTGCGTGAGCGTGGCAGGCACGCACCCGCCGGGGTCGCGCATGTTGACGAGGGTAGGAAAGTAATTTTCCTCCGGGTAACACGTGTCCCACCGCTCGCACGGTAGCTTGAACTTTTCCCAAAGCCTTCTGTCACTCACTACGAGCCTCGCGTGCTTCCGCTTTAGGACCCAGAACTGAGACCCGATTCGAAACTCCTCCAACTGCACCTGCGGAAGCATCGCGTCCGCCCCACGCGCCGCCCACCTGTCGTACGCGCCCACCTCGTTTTCCAGAATCTCGATGAAACTCTTTTTGGATCGGGCCAAAGTCCGGTACGTGAAGTTGAAGGAGTGGAGGGGAATGCAAGAAGGTGAGAAGAGGGCGAACATTGAGTTTAAGGGGTCGTCGAGCAGCGCGTGGGCGAGTAGGCGGCGCGTGGCGGAGATGAGAGTGGAGGTAAAGCGCTGGGCGGGTTTGGAGGGGATGACTCGGCGGGCGAAAACGCCGGTAAATGGCGTGTCGTATGGGAATCGCGGGTCGGCGTGGACGTAGACGGTGAAGAGGGCTTTAGGGGTTTGTTTGAAGAAGAGCTCCCAGAGAGGGGCAAAGGGGAGAGGGGAGGTGGTGAGGAAGAGGAAGGCGATTTTGGGGGTTTGTAATCGGGGGGCTCGCGAGTTGACTCGGGCGGCGAGTCGGAAAAGCGAGTCGTCGTCTGAGGGGAGAGGTGGCGGAATGAGGTTGAGCTTTTGGTGGGTTTTGAGGTTCTCGGCGGTGGCAATGGTGGTGGGGGTGGCTGGGCTGCTGATGGTGAAGATTATGGCTAGAGGCAAACAGAGCAGAATGGCACAGACGAGAGAGAGTGGGGTTGGCGAAAGCATGGTTTGGTTTGAGAGAGAGAGAGAGAGAGAGAGAGAGAGAGAGAGAGAGAGATGGAGAGTGAGATTTGGTGGAACAGGATGGTCATTGACGGCGGAGATAAGAGTGCAAGACATAATACAACCTAAAAGTGCTTTTTTGTGGCGTTTTTTGTTTGGGAGAACTTAAAAGCGCTTTAATGCAAAGTAATTAAAATTTCGTATAGGGGTTTGGGTAGGATTCCTTTGCTCGCTCGTATTTATCCTATAAATAGAATTTGATTGCATGACATGGCTCATGTTTTTGTGGGTCTAAAATCTAAATTATAGCCAACACAGTACCATCTGACAAATCGGATCCGTTGGATCAAAGTGGATCGGGTGGGCATGGCCCGCATTGGGTTGTAAAGTTGAGTTGAAGGCTCAAGTTGCAGGAGGTCCTTGGTAAAAAGAGAGACTGTTGGATACTTGGATATCATGGCAAGTGCACACGTGGGTGGCATGCAACAGATGATGTCGGTCTCGTAAGTGGGCGGTGTTATGATGTGTTCGGGCTCACAATTGTGCTTGGTGGGATTATATAATTTGGGAGAAAACGACCTTCAAAAGAATTTAAAAGTCCATAAAATCTAAATGTAGTGTATCTAATTCATAATTTTAAAAATTTCAAAGAATTCATGTATTAAAAAACTTAATGATTTTAAAGAATTTCATTAAGTGATGAATTTTGTTCAAATAAATTCATGTTAGTCTAATATAAGAATAGATTGAGGTATAAAAATATTGTCCAGCTGTTCTGTAAGCATTTTTTATTCCAAAATTACCTCCAACATTTTCCTAAAATTAATTAGATTTAAATTTCATAAATTGTGAAATTTAACTCTCACTATTTAAGGGATTTAACGGATTTAAATCTCACAATTTATGAGATTCAAATTGTAGAAATCTTACAAAATATTCACTTGTAAAAATTCAAATAAAAATACATCACTCTACAAAATGCAAAAAGTAATCAAATAATTGGGAAAAAAAGTATGGGTTTGTACATGTGGGTTGATACTAGGGGTGAGCATGGGACAGAGGGGAATAGACTAACCTTGTCTCGTTCTCATCTCATACTTTGGGTTTGGGATTGATACGGGGTAAAGGTGAGCGTTTTGGGGCTCTGATACCATTTCGTTTCCGACCAAAATGGTTTGGTACCAACCGATCTCATATAAAAACTTTCAATTTTTCAAGATTAGCTTAGGGAAAAGGGTAGCGGTCGAGGAGAGAGGGAGGAAGAAGAAGATGGAGCAGGAGAAAAGAAGAAAAAAAGGTGGCTCGGTCACCTTGGGTTGTTGGGAAAATGGCCAAACGACGGGGTAGGTGACTGGACTAGGTCGTATGCAGGCTTGAGGTGGTTGGGTGGCTTGAGTTTGAGGTGGCTGGGTGGTTGGGGTGGTCGACCTGGTGCTGGTCGCAAGAAAGAAATGGAGGATGGTGTTAGGGAAAGAGAAAGAGTAAGTAAAAAGGAAGAGCGAATGAAAATAAAGGAAGAGAGAAAGAAATAAAGTGAAGGCCAAGGGGGGTTGTCACGGGTTAGAGAGAGAGAGAGAGAAAGAGAGAGAGTTTTAAAATTAAAATAATAAATAAAAGATTAGAGAGAGAAAGAAAGAAAATTTTAAAATTCAAAATAATAAATAAAATATTTCGGGACTGTACAGGATGAGACGGTTTTCAAACATCAGAACCGTTCTCATCCCATTTAGAAACGGGATAGGACAAAATGAGGGAAAATTTTTTTGGGATGGGACAAAACAAGACGATTTCGGTATTAATGCCCACCCCCAGTTAATACATTTCAATTATACCAGTATGTGTGTTGGCACCTTTCAATTGTACCCGTGTATGAGTTGATATATTTCAATTTTACCAATATTTGAGTTGATATATTTAAATTGTACAAATTTGTAGGTTGGTACATTTGACAACACAACCAAGAAAAAAAAAACAACAAATTCGAAAACCCCAAATTTCAACAAAAAAATTTAGAACAAATTCAAACCCTAGAACAACTATGCTACAACCAAATGAAAATTGACAAATAGTGAGGATTTGAAACAATTTCATAAAAAATAATTGTAAAAACAATCTAAAAATCCAATTCCAAATTGGTAATAATCCAAAACCTTTTTCTAAAATCATGAAAAGTACATTAATAAAAAACAATGTGAAAACACTAGAGACAACAAAGGAAAGAGGAAGGAGAAAAAAGAAAAAAAAATGAACATATTACTTACCAAATCAGTTTGAGGCCGAAGTTGCATCTGTAAAAAAGGGAGAGATGAGTTTGATCAAACGTGTTAGTGTAGAAACTAAAATTCTAATATTGCAGATCTTCATAGGAATTTGCAGTAGAGGATCAACCCTAGTTGTGGTTGAAATGAACAAGGAAATATAAAAATTGAAATTCTAAACTTAAATTTTCAATTATTTATGATGATTTTTTAATGAATTGATATTAATTAACTTCAATTTAAGTGATACTATTAGTTAATATTCTGAAAGAACGATAATGTTTGTACTTATGGTTAAAGTTGTTTAGGGTATGTTTGGAAGTGCTTCTGCAAAAAGTGTTTTTATTCAGTAACACTTTAACTAGAAGCGCTTCTAAAATTAGTAAAAATAACCCGAGAATCTAAAAATCCAATTACAAAAAACCTTTTTCCAAAATCATGAATGGTACATTAATAAAAAATAATGCTTTTATTAATATACCACCTGCTTTCACTAGAAGTGCTTCTATTAGAAATACATAAATTTTTTTGAAAAAAATTCAAGTACTTCTTATGAATGTACTTGGAAGTGTTTTCAAATATTTTTATAACTCAAAAACTTTTTTTTTTTTGCCAAACACAAGTAAAAGTGTTTTTCACTATTTGAAAGTTTTTTTAAGGCTTCTAAAAGCACTATCAAACAAACCTTTACTTATTTCAAAACTATTTTTTACCGTTGCATTAAGCTCAAAGAAATTGAAGGACTCATTCTTTCTTTTTCAACTTTGGTATCTGAATTTGATTATTGTTTTATTTAAGTATTTAAATGAGTATTTATCCCAATATAATACCCAAACTTTTATTTTGTCATAATTTGATATATAATGTGACTTTTACACGTGTCTTACATTTATAGTCAATTTAGTACATTCACGAAATTAGGTTGACTAATATGCCCTTGATTTTGCCTAATATTATTTCACGTAAGTCAAATTATACACCAAAGTGAGACAAAAGGATATAAAATTAGAATAAATAATAATTTGAGTCCTAAATAGAATAAAGGCCAAAAATTCAAGAACCAAAATTAAAACAAGAAAACCCTTTTTTTTTTTCTAATAAATAATTTGATAGTCTGTAGGCAGATAGTTTTAAGTGCAGACATTCGTATTTGAAATTTTCATGTACTAAATATTTTTTAAAGATTATGTTGTACACTAGAAATTGGGAATTTTTTTTTTTTTTTTTTTCTAGTGTCATTTGATTAAATGTCCCAGTCGCCTCATAAACTTTACATAGCCTAATGGCTAATGGTACAAAAAATACACTTTACGTCTAATAAATTTGTGTTGGGAGCCCCATCCCCTTCAAACGCTAAAGCCAGACTGCACGCTTGAACTTTTATGAAACACATTGTCCTAAAGTGGCAAAGATTGAATCACATCACAATTAAGTTGACTTATCACTCACTCACCCTTCTTGTTTTTCCGCATCAAATTTAGATTTTTGAGTTAATTATACCTACTCTGCTAACTTTACTCCACATTTCACTTAAATTCATAAATTTTACTTTTAGATTTTTAAATTCACAAACCTTTTCATCTTATTCACTTCAATCTATTTCCTCAAATTTTTTTGAAATTTTCATCAAATATTTGAACGTGATAAATACATGACTAACTTTGAAGAGACAAAAATGTTAAATTTTGAAATCTACGTGTTTATAACGAGCAAATATATAGAAAAATTAGAAAATAATTGGCGGAGCACACTGAAATACAACATAAGAAAGTTTATAAACTCAAGAATTTAAAAGAAAAATTCGCGAAGTCAAGTGCAGGTAAAGTTCACAGACTATTGGTATAACCGTATAATTAAGCCTTTAAATTTGATCAGACTGAATTTTTTTTTTTTGGGGTCAAATAATTGTGTAAAATCCTCTATGTAAAATTGTACGCATTGAACTGTTCCTTTTCTGCCATTGTTACAGTGTGAGGTTGGGGTTGCTTTTAGAGGTGATCGATAGTGACAATATTATCAGAACTCTGAACTCTCATCCCACACCATTCCTCAAGTCTTGAATACAGGAATGGTGAGGTCAAGAGAGAGAGAGAGAGAGAGAGAGAGAGAGAGAGAGAGAGAGAGAGAGAGGGACTCCTGGGGTTAGGGGAAGCAGGCATGTGGATGAGTGGGGGACACACCAAACTCATCAATTGAAACCATTTTGAAATTATTGAGTTTCTGACAGAAAAAAAAAAAAGAAGAAATGAAAAAGAAAGCATAACAAACACACACCACCTCCAGGCCCCTTGTCCCTTCTCTCTCTCTCTCTCTCTCTTGTCCTACTTACTTGAAATCTTGGTGGAACTGCATTTTGGTCAGTGTGTGTAAAAAAGAAAAGTCTTTGAGGGAGACCCATTAAGAAGAAAGCAAAGCACAAGAAGAAGTTACCTCAAGTTCTCCACTTTTCATAGAACTTGGAGTTTTAGAGATTTATTTCTCTCAGGAAACACAGCTCTGCCCCCCCCCCCCCCTCTCTCTCAAAGAATTGCTGAAGATGCCAAGATCAGGCCCAAGACCTTATGAGTGTGTCAGAAGAGCTTGGCATAGTGAAAGACACCAACCCATGCGAGGTTCTCTCATTAAAGAAATTTTCAGGTTCTCCACTCCCATCTCAACTCTGAATTTGCATATCTATTTTTTGTTTTTTGTTTTTTGTTTTTTTTTTTTTTTTCTGGGCTAGGAAATGCTTAACTTTTGCATCCCTGCATATGTTTATTTGTTTCTTCAATCACTTACTTGTGTATTTTCTTAGGGTTGTCAATGAGATCCATAGCTCAGCTACTAAGAAGAACAAAGAATGGCAAGAGAAGCTCCCTGTAGTTGTGCTGAAAGCAGAAGAAATTATGTACTCCAAAGCCAATTCTGAGGTAGTCTTTGTAATTTTTTGGGTTCTTTTGTACCACTCTTTTCTAAATCAAAATTACTTACCCTCAATCTAAATACTATTGAGGTTGTGAACTTGTGATTAAGAGTTCGATTTTGCTCTTTCCATTTTCTGCATTTTCTCAGTAGCAGAGCAGAGGTTTTGTATGTTTTGCTGGATTTAGTTATTTGGTTCTTTTAAAGTTTGTGCTTTGCAACTTTGTTCTTTTACAGGTCGAGTACATGGACCTTAAAACACTTTGGGACCGAACGAATGATGCCATTAACACGATAATTCGGCGTGACGAGAGTACTGAAACTGGAGAGTTTCTTCAGCCTTGTATTGAAGGTAGCTAAACAATTTTGACTTCAATTTCTACCTGTTGAATTCAGCTCTGGATATTTGCATCTGGGTTTTCATCATTATTAATATAGTGTTGCATAAGACAAATTCTTGATATTGATTTAGAAGAGCATGTGTTTGGGTATTATGCATGTAGTTCTCCATTAATAGACTGCTAATTTCAATTGTATATACTCTATCTGTGTAAGTCTCTCTAAATTTTTCCGTTTAACAACCCAGCTGCTCTCAATCTGGGGTGCATACCGAGAAGAGCTTCGAGGAGCCAACAGAATACTAATCCAAGGTGTTATCTGAGTCCTATCACTAGTGTTTCTCATAGCTTAGCGGAGAATGCTAGTCAAAGGGATTACACATCCAGTTCACAGTATAGGCCTTATTGTTTGAATTTTGTGAAACCGAAAACTATTAATTCAATTTCAACCTATCTTGGCTCTGAATCTAGATGCCCTGTTGGCTCTGAATCTATGAAATTTGGCTTTGCATCCGAAAATGTTCCTCCTCCTGGTTCCGACCAATGCTTTCCTAGGAAAAATCAGGCAAAATCTAACTTTTCTTCATACCCTCTGTACTATGGAAATTTTCCTCAGTTTGAAGAATTCAAGCCTGGTTTTCTCATCCTTCCTAAGCCAGTTTCTAACCCTTTAGAGCCTGCCAAGACCGGCGTTATTCCAAACCTGTTCTGTAATGGAGATAAATCAAATAACTGCACACAGATGGATGAAAAAGACTACACTGATCAGAACCCATGTACAATCGGGTGTGATCTGTCTCTCCGGTTAGGCCCACTCTCTAGTCAATGCCCAAGTGGTGAAAACAGTCAGCCCCAGGATGTCAAAGATGTTGGTGCACAGGAAGGGACCAAGTGTGGTGATCACACCCCTCAATTGGATAAACAGATCTCTTTCTTTCCTAAGGGTAATAAAAATGGCCCAATAGACTCCTATCCAAGTAGGCGGAGTGTTGAAGGGGAATGTATGAATGTGCAAGCCACAATGAGAAAGCGAAAGGCGGCTTTTAATCACCCAACAGAGGATACCAAATTTTGTTGGCAGCCGGAGCTTCCATTCAGCCGCTTGGCTGGAAGTATGAGAAATGGAGGTTTGTAGACCCACTCTTACTTTAGTTAGTTGCTTTAAGTTCTTGAAATTTATGTAATGCTGAAAGCGTTCTTTGCAATCTTGTTGTACTTCCTAGCTACATTGCAGAGTAATGAACTGAGCTGCTTTTGCGGTATTGTAAAATATGAAATGTAAATAGTGAACTAAAGATTAGATTAGATGAGTGAATGGACCAACTAACTCAACTCTTCTGATCTGCAATGTACAAAAAAGTGTTATGTCATGTATGATGCTTTCTAGAACATAGAACTTTATGAAGTTATGGTATGAACTTAATGAACTTGATGAAGATTTTGGTTTGGGGTTAATATTTTTAAAATTGTATAAGGTTGAGTTTGGTTATACTGGCATTGTATTAGTGTGACTTAGAGATTCATAGGACTGTTGGGGTTGTGTTTGGAAATTAGGCATGGGATCTATACAAAAAGGGAGGAGGCAAAACCCAAAACCCATCTCTTCACGCAAACCTAAACTTTACTGTTTAGAGAAATAGTCTTGATTCATGAGTCATCGCAGATAAGGTTGTGGACCACCTTTTGATTGGTCTATTATAGAAGTGGGGGAAAATTTGAGTAAGAAAAAAAACTGGATGGGGATTGTTGTTTGTGTGAGTGGGGGACAAGGGGTTGTCGCTTTAATACATCTATTATCTGTAGTCATTATGCTTTTGTGCCTGTGGTGTGGACCCTTTTTCTTCTTGTTGAAGGAGCAAAAATTATTAATGAATGACTGGATGGGGCTGCTTGTTTGCAACTTTGTACGAGTGGTGAGTGGTGACTAATATTTGTGATTGTGAAGGGCTGTGTGTTCCCATCAGTGATCTGTGGGGTCTAAACAAATGCTGATCTTATTTTGCTTCAGCATATTCTCTAACTAGAGGATAAAAATTACTTTCAATGCTGATCTTTCTGTTAGTTACTTTTCTCTTTTGTAATGTAACCTATAGGTATGGTGTACTTTAAAAATTTGCCACAAATCTGCACAATTTCAATCTCATTCAAAATTTTTATCTATTCCCAAGAGTATCAACAAATGGAAAAGGAACCAACCCTTACTGTACAATTCAGCTACTTGATTTCTTTACACTCGTCACTCTTCATTTGAAAAGAGAGAGTAAGTGGAAGAAGTTGAAGAAGAGCTAAAACAAGAAGAAGAGGTGTGGTGGAACTCGATCTGTAAACGCTGGTGGAGGGGTAAAATAGGAACTGTCCTCTTTTTCTCTTCCTCCACAAGTTCCCCAACTGGTATGGCTGCAAGAAATCTCCTGATGAACTCTCTACAACACTCTTTTCCTCTGCATATTTCTTCTTGGCTTTCCTCTGCATTCTCATACATGACACTGGAGTTGTCAAACCTCAGTATGTATGCCTGGTTACACCCCTCAAAGAGCCTCTGACCCAATGAATCGATGATATAGTATGCATCAGCTTCAACCTTCAACACGAAAAAATGGTCGTTCCAACTCACTATGTAAATCATTGGTTCGTATAACTTGGTGTGTTTACCCATCTCACCCCATATCTCGTCGAATGACATGTGCCCTTTCAAGCACTCGAACTTCTCAGGACTGAAGAATCCGATAAAAGATTTCTCTGGCAAGACAGCCAAAGGTCTAAGATCGGCTTCTAGAATTGTTTCAAGGTCAAAGTGTTTGTTGGGAAACAGGTTTACGTAAGTGTCATTGCTGCAAAGTTTTTGCCACTCCGAGGAACCTTGTGTTATGAGGCTGTCGAATTGGGGTCTTGTAGGCATTGAGTCTCGGTTTGAATGCAGCCAGTGGGCGATGACTGCAACTAGTACAGTGCATGCACTCTGTCCGGCGGCCTTCTCACTCAGTTGATCAAAGGAGGCAAAGAACGCATTGGTTTTGAGCTTTGCTTGCCCATCTCTGCTGACTACTTCCTTTACTTCCCAGCTACTTGTGATGCAATTTCCATGTTGGTAGTGTGATTGTGAAGAATATTCAACAGTATCTGATTTCTGGAGAAAGAAGAAAATCCAAATGAGCATTATTTGGGACATACTTCTGATCTCATAAAGAATTATGGTAAGAAGTGCTAAAACCATTAGACCCCCCAAAATGAAAGCTGTTAGGAAAAGCCTAATAAAGTATATCAAGTTAACACTCTTTTTACATATAAATACCCACAATATGGTGAGACAGACCAATACAAGTTGTATAGATGCAATCTCATCCTGCAAGTTAACGAACAAGTGAGGATGAAAATTGAAGGTTTCAAATTTATAATTTCTAAGAACTAAAGCTCTAATATCATATTAGACAACATTATACTCGAAAAACTTAACTATTAAATGATGGACCGATAATTAAGCAGAAGTATTGAACTAAAATATATATACCTGTATAGATTCACTGAGATGATTGTCATTAGAAAGTTGTACTGCATTGCCCCTACTAGTCTTCTCAATCATGGGCTCTACTTTTCTCCTTGGTCTGCCATTCAACCACCTTCGCTTCCTTGACAACCAGCTCTTCATTGAAATCAACTCTACATTGCTATGGACACCAGTGGAGATGGGTTCATTCCATAGTGACCCTTCTGAGTCTGAACATGATGACTCGTCCGTGTCACTAGAAGTGACCCGGTCACCATTACCCCTCCTCTCATTGTTTGCCTTTCTGAAGCTCCTGAAGTAGTTCACTCCTCGAACCAACCTGTCTTTGTCTGACTCGGCCGAGTCTGGAACGATTCCTGCCGGGTCATGCGAGTTTCTTACCTCAGCAAAGCTTAGACAAACCTGCAGTACCAATCAACATTAAAAAGCCATAAATCTAAGGGGAAATAAAGTGGGACCCTCATTGATTTAATTGTTGAAAACTTGTCTTTCCTTTTTCTTTGGGAGTTGATTCCCACCGTTGGATGGTCGGAATCATTTTATATGAACTTTGAACTACTTGTACTTTAGGAGTAAGCAGTCTTTTCTAGTTTCACTACAATTTTCAGTGTGGCCTAAAGGCTCCAATAATTGAACAATATTTGAAAAGTTTTTTTTAAACAAGCAGTCTCTGATTGAAGGAGCTCTTTCGATCTCCTCTTAAAAGAAAATGTCATTTTTAGTCTTTTCATTTTCAAATAAAAAAATTAATTCATAAATTAAATAAAAAAAATAAAAAATGACATAATCAGAAATTGAGGAAAGTATTGTTCTCGATAATTATGAAAAACTTTATAAAATAACTCATTTTAATTATAATTTTGGTTTTCGGGTGTTTTTCTATACAAAATGTACATATTCGACCAACTTCACCATAATCCCAACATTCTTAATTCTAAGTTCTTATATGCATTTGACCAACTGGACTCTAATATCAATATTATCCAATTTATCCACTCTTTTTAAGTTTTGGTAATTCGGTCATTTCACAGCTCAAAAAAGCTAAAATGGGAGACTTTTCAACATAAGGAATCTCACCCATTGCAGAATGAGAAAACAACCATCATCTGGAGTCTAGACCATTCACCATGTGGATTCTAATTTGACAAAAGAATTTTTACCCCTTGCCAAAAAAAAAAAAAGACGAGAGAATATTACCTATTAGTGCCCAATTTGGGAAAAGATGACCAAATAAACTGGCTTTACCTTAAAATGGCCCTTAAAAGTTAAAACAGCTAACTATAGTCTTAAATTTCGTTGCAATTTGTTCCCATAAAAGCGGCTGATAAAAAACGTTAACTTTGCACAGATAGAAGCGACATGATCAAAAACCGAAAACAAAATTCTTGTCTGTACCCTTAATTTGCGATTAAGTAAATTAACAATTAATAACGAACTTAATCACCGCCAAAACACAAAATTAGAAAAAAACAATTTTAATTAATTACCATGAGCGTAGCTTTGCTGGGCATCATCCCCTCCATTTTCAAAGGCACAGCGAGCTTTCTCTGAATCTGAGACTCCATCATCGAAACCATTTCTGCTAAATTCAACGACACCCTCCCCATAACCGCCATAAGATTCCTCGATTCCGCACTCTCTCCCTAAAATCCACACACCCAACCCAAAAAAATAATAATTTGATGTCCTAATATTGAAGAACCCAAAATGTTTAATCAATCAAGTTCAAACAAAAATCAGAATCAAACCCATTAACGTTAACAGAAACTAAATCAAATCAATTCAAACTTACATGTAACAAAGTGAAACACAAATCCCAGGGGATGAAAGAACAACCACTCTGACCCTGCCCCTGTTTCAATCCAAAATTACAGAGGCTCTGAAACTCGTCATCCCATTCAATGATTCGATCGCCTTTGCCCAATTTTCTGTGGCTGGTGTAGTTTCTCTGGCGTTTGGATCTTCCATAGAATGGGACTAATAGTCCGGGGCCTCCGGGCTTAGGCCCCTTCCATTTCACCTCAACCAGAGCAACTCTGTTTCTAAACCCATCTTCCACATTGAATCCTTGGAGCTTCAACTGGTTCACCTTCACGTGAAACCTCCTCGTTGAACCACTTGGCCATGGTGACCACTTCATGATGATCGATGATCGTCCTCAAAAAAATTAAAATTCTCCCTTTTTACTTTCCCAGACCAAAACAGAGATAGAGACAGAGATTTTCACGTAAACAAAAAAGAAAAAAGAAATGGGTATTTTGAGAGCGAGTCTTAATTGGCAGAGACAATAAAAAGAGGGGATGGGGGTCTTTCTTTATTGGGTCAGTGACAGCTATGGCTTTTGCAAGCTCTGCATGGCCGAGTCTGAAATCTGAATGAGTCCAGCGAGTCTTTTCTTTTAATTCCGTGTGTGCAGCCATTGATTCACGTTTTAAGAGAGACCAACTAAATCGGGAAGTTCACGTGACTGATTCGATCTTACGTGGCGGGTGATTATTGGTTGGGTAGGACGTTGAGTGTTTGAGCGTCAGATAGGGTGTTTGGGTGGTAGCACGTCAACGCGGACAGCTAATGGTACACGTGGACATGTGTAGGGTGACGATGTGCGTGTGTCAATGGGCCAATGGAATTGGTAATGTGTCTATTAACCTTCAAGGGGAAGGTATTTACACGTTTGCGTGACGCCACTTGTGTACAAGATATCTATGTCATGAAACTATGAAAGGGTCCCCTTCTAGTCTTCTAGAATTCAACTATTCAAGCATACTCATATTTTATTGTTTTAGGGTATATATATGAAGTGGAAGAATAGGGAATCTATAATCTATAATTCTTAGGGTTATTTATAGTTGTAATGCCCACAAAATTATCATCCATATCTTACTTTATCTTCAAATTTTTAGGGTGTTTTACTTAAAAGGCTAAAATAATAAAAAAAATTTAACCTACAATCCACTCATACCAATACCTAATTTCGAATACAATATTGTAAACATATGCATTCTAAAATATATATATGCAAACTCAAAAAACTGTGGAAGCAATTCTAAAATTAACTTCAAATGCAAAAGTATCTAAAAAAAAGTTGCAAATCCAAATGCATTTGCATATGCATGTCAAGCCCTTAGGCAGTTTTTTACATTATCGATTGCCCACGTGCAAAATAGAATGTACTTTGACTTAAATAAATTTTTATTCAAGAATTTTATGTTTTTGTCTTTGGAAGTAATTTATTATATAAATGAATGAAAAATTATAAAAAGTTTTTTTTTGTTAACACATGTCCCAAAAAAAAAAAATTAGTGACGGAAGACAAGAATACCTTCCAAAATTTTGATGTCTAACTTGTGCGAATGGAAGTAGCCCTTCTCAAAGTTTGTTATGTATAAGAGACGTCATAATGGAACAAAATGGCACACATCTTAGAAGTTTAGGAAACAATATGAGACAAAATGAGGTTTGAGGTGCAAGATGAGACTAAAAGGTTTTGCTATAAATAACCCAAATTGTTATATAGATACCCAACCAATCAGTCTGAGAGAATAACCTGGAATGAAATGGTTCAAAAAAACATGGGTAAATTTGTAAATGTTGAACATGTTTAAAATAAGGGTAATGCTAGAAAAATTATGTCATTATACAGTATGATACTATGATGTTAATTTATAAATATTAAATATGTTTAAAATAAGAATAATGTTAAAAAAATTATGTCATTGTACAACATAACATAACGTGACTTTTTGTCTCTCCTTGTTAACAAACAAGGCGGCTATTTATGGTACCGCATGCTTTTATTAGGACTCCAAGGAATTTGACTTTTTGAAAGCAGTACGTACTGTCACATTACATATGGAAGCATAGACATTAAGAAGAAGTGAAGTTTAGGAGGTTGGCTCTAGTCTTAGGCGTGGTGCACGGTTTGGTTGGGACACTTTGAGGTCAGCTGTCATAAAACATCGGAAAACAATCCAATCATGCATGGATGAGGTATTTTCTATGAACAAAACATTTTTATCACGGATATACATATTGAACGTGTCTGTCTATTTTATTATGTACTAAAATACATAATGAGTGAAATAAACACAAAATGTATGAACTTTTTATATATACATATGTACGCTAGCTCGTTAGTCGTTACGTATAATTTTTATCCAAAAAAATTGCTTCCACAATTCACTTCAACATTGATGGGTTCGCTCCCACCTAAGTCACATAATCTTCTTTGATGGCCTAATGAATATGACACATAAGTTTAGGGCCTTTAGGCCGGCTTTGATGGACTAATCAACGTCAATCTATTTTAGTATATGTAACTAACATCATCTATTATTACAAATAATAAATAAGTTAGGCTAATATTAAATATGAACATTTTGATACTATAAACTTGTTTAACTACCGGTATTAATTACTGGCCTTCTTTCAGCTTTGTGGTTAAGTGCATGCACGAAACCTTAAGATATTCCCTCTGCTATATACACACCCCCCAACTACTAGTATTAATTATACGAAGAAAATTACATTTTTTTCATTTTTATATAATATTTTAACATAGTAAAACTTAAACTAAAACCCTAGTTTTTCTTCCCTCAGCCGCCACTCTCTCTCTCTGATCTCTCCCCCTCTGGTCGCCATTCTCCCTCGTTGTTTTCTCTCGTCATTCTCTCCCTCGGTTCCCAATCGAAACCGAACAAATTTGAACCGGTTACGTCGGTTAACCGACCTAGTCAGCGGAAGGTATCTCCTCAGTTTGGCGGCGGTTGGCGATCTTCCAAAACCAACGTCGTTGGTTTGGTTGTCAGTCTTTCGACGTCGGTTGGTTGTCGGTCTTACTTGCATGGTTCGGTTTCCGAACCGTGTGCACCCCTAGTACAAATTAACTTAACCATGTTCTGAAACTAATTATAAAGATACATGGCATGCATGAAAAGCATTCATCATGTATGCATGAAAGAAATAGAAACAAATAGCATCAAGTACATGGGCTTCTATTAGTGTTGGGCCAGCAAAACTGCATTCACAAGGCTATAAGTAGGCTTAGGCCTGGCTTAATTATTCTCATTTTCATTTCCTTGTTCATTTGGGCCAGCAAAATGTTCCTCATTTCTATTTCCTTTAATTTGGGCCAGCTATGTTTTGCTGCCTGCAGGCCCTAGCTCCTTTCTAATATCATTTTTATTCTCAACGTTTCCAAATGTGAATGGTTATGAGACACCTGGAATTTCATTTCATGAAAGAAACATTATTAATCTATCACTTTTTACTCAACACACATTATAAAAGAGTAAAATCTCGTTACACTAGAACAATCACGACGAAAGTGGATATTCTATATGTGAAATAATGTGAGTGTACCCAAATATATATAAACAGAAAGGAACTATCCCACTATGTATACAGCCATGCATGCATACAAGGATTTCTGTCATTCGATCATATAGCTCTGCATTGTGGTGAGCTCAAAGTTTAATCATGCATTTTTCTCTTTGTTGAAAAATTGAAAAGGTATTCACATTACCTGATGCATAATTTATGTGCAAGTTTGAAAGTTGTTGATGCATGTTTTTCAAACACATTAGTGCTCTGCGCGCTTATCACACTATTTAAGAATTAAGACAGCGTTTGAAAACTTAAAGGGTGTTTCTTCTTCCCAGCTCATTAATTAAGTGAAAGGTCCCCTTTCTGCCTAATACAACGACCTTGGTCCATATAATATAAACACCACTTTCAAAGTCATATCTCTGTATATATATATATATATATATATTACCAGTAATTCACACTGGTGAACTAAAAGTCCTTTCCTAATTAATCATTTTTACTTTAATTAATGTTGTCTTTATCTCCTAATTATATAGTAGTATAGATCACAGTTGTGATATCATTTTGACACGTTCATGACTGATGCATGCGCGCATTAATTTGTTCGTCTACAAGACTACAAGTATTACGTACTGCTTAATTCCATGATATACATACAGAAAAAATAATTAATTAAAATTTCTTCTAATGGAATGCAATAAAATTGAAATCAATTTTATTACAATATGCTATTACAGTATATTATCAATCAAAATTATATATTTAACAATTTTGACCAATGTAGTAATTTGACAATATAATATATAAGACTGTTTAACATAAAAAATAAAAAATAAAGACATATAATTAGGGTTTTCTTTATTTTAAAAAAATTTCATTTTTAAAAAGTTACTATTCATCCGGCTCACCCGCTACTGTAACTACTATAGTGGCCAACCTTTTTAAAACTCAATGCTATAGTAACGACGTTAACATCGTTATTGTAGTGTGATACAGTGTTTTTAAAAAATGCCATTTTTTTTTCTTCATTTCATTGCCAATTGGTACACAAATTACCAAAAAAATTATAATTTAGGTATTTTTTATTCCATAAACATGTTAAATAATAATCAACATAAAACACAAAAAATTAAGATGAGACGTCCATAATATTTTACGTTTTAATAGTAAATATAATTGTTACTATCGAATAGTAATAATCACCTATTGGGGTGATTACTACTGCCCAGCAGTAATAATCATCTATTGCTACTGTCCGACAGTGGCAATCAAGTATTGTTATTGTTTGATAGTAACAATAACAATAAATTAGAGAATATAATTTAAACCTAATACAATCTTTGTGAAAGCATAAACAACCAAATGAATTATAAACCTATGCCACAATTACAACAAACTAAAACATAAATTAACCCAAACCAATTACTGCTTGGCAGTAACAATCATAGCCGCATTTACATATTTGTTACATATTGGCTCTGTAATAGGAAACATGGCAGAACTCAGCAACTATTGTTTTGAGGAAAATGAAAGCTGCGCGCCCCTGCACCAAAAACTCTGTTTCTCAAAGTCACGCAACCTGGAGGGTCTTCACCGAAAATGCTCATGTTGTTCTTGTAATTGGTGTGATAGGCATTATATGTAGAAACCAACAGTCATAGAAAAATCACAATTTCAAACCCTAAAAATTTCAAAATCATAATTCCTCAAAATTGATAAGCAAGACCAAAGGGAAAAGAAAGTCCAGGATTAGAGGAGTAGGAAATATCATAATCGAGTTGAGTCACCATCGAGTTCGCCGAAAAATGAAAGCCGCTGCTTCTCGACGTTGATCTGCCGCTGTCGCTGAGAGAGAGAGAGAGAGAGAGAGAGAGAGAGAGAGAGAGAGAGAGAGAGAGAGAGGTGGAGAAAGATAAGATAAATAAATGAGAGAAATTCAAATTTGAAATGTGAGAAATGAAAGACACGGAAAGAAAACAGAGAATAAGACGGAGCAAATTAAGTGGACTGGAAAAAAAAACAAAGTTGGTCGGATAGAAATTACCTAGACCCACTATAAAGCCCAATTAAATGGGTGGACTGTACAGGAAGGAGGTAGCCCAAAATGCGTGTTTTGATAATTATTTGATATAAGTAATGAATAACTTCATTACTTAATGAGGAAGAGTGGTCTTTTCTTTGTATTTTAATTATTTTTGGTCCTACATAAAAACTTAATATAAACTTCAACCACTGCAAGGCATGGTAGTATGTATGGTACTTGTGATTTGTTACCTCCAAATATAGAAAAAACGAAAGTAGGAAAACTTCATGCAAATTAAAGGGACCATGCACTCTTTGGATTCTCTAATTAAACAAACATTAGTTTTTTCAATGGTTGAGACTTTGAGAGTTTTATTGCCATTTGCATGATCCCTATTTACCCTTTTATTTAAAGATAATGAAATATAATTCATGACTAATTCAACTTCTAGAAGAATTCGATTTATTCTAAAAAATGCACATTCACATGTTGAGATCTCCAAGTTCGAGAAAAGTACATATACAAATTAAGCCAGTTTGGTGCACCAAGATTTATAGGTTGGTAGTCATGTTTTAGTAGTATTGGTTGGTTTCACACTTACACTCATTTATTCATTAAAATACATTTGCTTTAGCATGTTTGTAATCACCGGTAAGATCCAGATCATGCGGAGACACAAAAATGTTAATCCAGCTTACGTGGAGTTATATACGAAGATACAATAATAAAAGAATAAAATTATTTAAACTATCTCATATTATCATATAATTTTAATAATAGAGATGAAACTTATTTATGTAAAACTCATACAAGTGAGTCTTCTACTCACCTGTATTTAATAAATGGTCTAAATAGAAAAATTCACAATAAAATAATGGGCAAATAAAAGTTATCGAAGTTCCTACATAAATTTCAAATATCAATAATGAATTAAAGTTAGAAGTTTGTTATTGTTAATCATTCAAGTACGAATAATATATTTCAACTTTATTATAAGTTTCGCCTCAATAAATGATCCAAAGCCACACATGGAATACTGTGCTTAACCCAACTTGATTTAAACGAAAAAATTCATTTTGAATGAATGTCATATGAGATTAATTTTGTTACTAATGAATGGGTGACCAACTGACAACTCTGCGCTGTACATGATATAAGTTCATTGTGACCCATCCCAACAAATTAATGCTGTCCCTCTCAATAAATGTTGAAGGGTCCTATTGGCTGTTGCATTGTTTTTGGGTCAATTAATCTTTTAGTTATCCTTTGCGTTTAGTTTGGGAGACAAGTTGAACATGTTGTTTGGGAGAAAGAAAATAAAAGAAGAGAAAAACTTTATGTTGTCATCGGTTATGGTCCTTGATTATGGAATGGTCCTTGCTATTGAAGGGTTTGAATATATTATATACAACATCTAGTACTACACCATAAACTCTTATCAATGTTTCATTGCTGTTCGAATGCCAAAGTCATTAGCATTACATGGGATTGATTTCAGCACAAGCATAAACATATTCTTAGAAGTCGACAAAAAGTGAATACTTTTTACCCCAGTCTGAATCTTCATCTGCCAAATTTCCTAAAACCCAAAAATTTTCTCCTCATTATACTAATAAACCAGATCACGTCAAGTTGCATTGTGGGAGGGATTGTGTTACTGCGTGAACGATGATGACTTTACTTCAGCGGCGAGATGACGGTTGTATTGTGGCGGTGGTGGTGATGGCTGTATACTGTAGGACAACAAAGTGATTATATGTTGAGCTAATAAATGAAAGGGAGACTTAGAGTACAGTTAATTTTATGAATTTTTCTTAGATTAAAATCAGTAATGATTTAGAATTTTTAATTAGGACAATACTAAAATGCCCTAATAGAGCATGTGCACTAATGACATAAAATTTTCATGTCAATTAGAATATCATAATTCATTTGACACATAAACATTTTAAAAAGACTATTTTACTTTTCTTATAATATACAAAATCTAAAATATATATGAAAAGAAAAGATTGCAGCCCTAAATTTTAAAATTTTAATTACAATTTTTGTTAAAAAATTTCAGCCCCGAACTTTGAACCCTAAAAGTTCAGCTTCAACTCTTACATGAACTGCAATTTGATGAGCTACATAACCTTCAGCCTCTCTCTCTCTCTCTCTCTCTCTCTCTCTCTCTCTCTCTCTCTCTCTCTCTCTCTCTCTCTCTCTCATTTGATCGAGTTCCCATTCAACATATATACATATTCCATGCAGCCTCCGTTCCGTAGCACTTGTTTCAAGGTATTAAAGTTTTAGTTTTTAATGTAAATGAAGTCCACGTGGCGAGATAGAAAAGAAAAGGTAATTGGAGAAGGTGGATTGAGAAGGTTGCTACTTGCTAGCATTGTCCTTCTTAGTAGTTCTTTCATATTTATTTAACTTTTTACGAATAAATTTCTTGATTTTAATAAAGAAACTTCAATTACTAATTTAATATCATTATTTATTCTTTACACCAAAGTTGAAGTTGAAAGATGTGACTACATTTGTTAGATTAGATACAAATATTTTGTATAACTTTATGTTAAGTTGTAAATAATTTTTTTTTTCTACATTTGTTGATATTGTACTTATTATGTTTAAAATTATGTTATTTAACTTATTTTAGACTTTAATCTAACAATTTTTTTAATATAAATTATAAACCCAAAATACTTAACCTTTAAACTATAAAATAACATCGTTTAAACTGAAATTAAGATTGGTAAAAAAAAAAAAAATCCGCAGATAATTATGATAAGCCAACTTATCTTTCTTAGCGTGACTTTAAGTTTTGAAGTTGTGTCAATTTAATGTAGAATGTGGGCTACTATGATTCTACGAATAGAAATACTCCAAATGCTTGAAAGACTTACCCTCAGAACTTAGAATATTATTCTACCACATACCCAGAAAATATATAATGAATTCGCAATGGGAGTCAGGTTCAGAGTCCGGGATATGGGTCCATTCAAATAGTTTAATAGGACTAGAATTGTCTTACACAGAGATTTTACCCTTTCTATTTTCTATTTTCCCTTTATATTAATCTGTGGTCCACTTATTTTGATAGGATCAACAAAAAAAAAGACCATTTATCAAAGTAATCTCCATTGCTGGGATGAAGAGTGCTATGAAGAATTTGGTGCAACCATGCAATTAAGAACACCATTCATAAATCAGGTTTTTCTTTTTTATCTGAGACAAGGATTTAAACTTTGGATATCTTCTCATAAAATAGAGAAAAATACCACTATATTAATAACTTTTTTTTTTTGGCCAAGCACTATATTAATAACTAATTGATACAAATTTGATTTTTTGGATTCTAAATATATATAGGAAGATGAATGATAGCTACATATCTACCTTTTCATTTTACTTTTTATTTTATTATTCTCATTTTGAAGTGTAGTCTCATAATTAGAACGTTCATTTTTTAGATCACCATTTAAAGATCATTTCTGAAAAAAAAAATCAACCAAATTGGAAATCATTTGATCATGTAATTATCATCAAATAAGCAGACGCTGAGTCTAACTGTTACCAAAATCGTTTGTTTATTTGATAACATTTGCATAATTAAACGATTTTCGATTTAGTTGATTTTTTGAAGAAATGATACTTAAATAGTGATCTAAAAAATGAATGATTCAGATAATGAGACTACACCATCTGAATTTTTAGGTCGATTTTACTTCACCATCTAAAAAAAAAATTGTGTTAATTTACCACATGAATTAAAAATTTGTTGCAATATATTATCTCGGACTCATTCCGTCTAAACTTCTTTTGAAAATAAGGGTGTTTTGGTCTTTTCAAATCTGTTTTCTATTGTGTCAAAGTGGGTAAAATGTTAAAAAATCATTTTTTTTTTCTAACAATAGGAATTTGAAAAAGACCAAAATACTCTTATTTTTTACAAAAGTTTAGACAAAATGAGCAAGAAGTGATACATGACAACAAATTTTTAATTCAGATAGTAAATTAACATAATTTAGTTTTGGGAAAATGTTAGCAAAAAGACTATAACTATACCCCTATTTTCAGTTGAAGATCCCGTTTTCACTTTGATTCAATTAAGGACTATTATTTTTCAAATGCTTCAATCAAGGATATTCCGTCAATTCTGTCAAAACTTCCGTTAAAATTGATCACGTGAAAGTCACATGACCAATTTATAAGGGCAAAAAAGTCTTTTCTCATAAAAAAATAAAACTAAATAAATTTAAACAAATTTTAAAACAAAAAAAATTCCCTCCATCTCCCACCTATGCCACCCCTTGCACCATGTCGACCCAAGATTCCCCCCACCCAGCTCAGCCCCGCCCCGCCCCTCCCCGTCGCAAAAACTCTTACAAACCCATAGTCTTTTGCCCATTTAGTGCCCAAAATACCTTCATCCGCACATAGACCAAACAAATAATATATGTTTGGAGGTCGACAAAGGGTCGACTTTTGGTCGACCAAATTTGCTGCAGCACAATCCGAACACACCGGCGTTGACTTTCGATCCCGGCAGCGTCGCGACCCACTACCACCCAAGGAAGCTTCCTCTCGTCATCCTCGTTCCAGTGGTGGTCTCCGATTGCTAATCTGACCACCGAAGACGACTGTGCGAAGCTAGAACAGCAGGCGGCGAATTAGGTCGGGCAAGGTATAATTTTTTATCCTCTCTTTCTTCTCTACCTATTGGTTGGGTCTGATTAGCTCCAAAGTTGCTAAAATTGAAAACCCAACTTTGGAACCCACGGCCACCGCGGGTGGAGCTGCGCGTGGTGGATGGGAGGGGTTGTTTGCTCGGGTTTTGCCTCAATTGGGCCCTATTGTTGCGTTTATGTTGAGTTTGGGCTTAAATTGAATTGAAATTCTTTGTCCAGGGCTGGGTTTTGCGACGGGGCCGGGGCTGGGTTTGTAAGAGAGGCAGAGATATGAGAGAAAAGAGAGGGGAAGGGAGGGGAGGGGAGGGGAGGGAAGGGAGGGGAGGTATACCTCAATAGGGATGGTATTGCTGGGAAAGCACTTCAATCAAATCATCCCTTCTTCATTAATGATCTTAAGGTGTATGATATATATGAGTATCCACTTGTTCATCATGCACGCAAGTTTGGTTTAAATGCCGCTGTTGCAATCAGGCTAAGGAGCACTTACACTGGTGATGATGACTATATATTAGAGTTTTTTCTCCTTGTCAATATGAAGGGGAGTCCAGAACAGCAACTTTTGTTAAACAAACTCTCGAGTACCATGCAGAGAATCTGTAAGAGTTTAAGGACAGTTTTAGATGCAGAATTAGTTGGGGTAGAAGACTCCAACGCTGGGTTTCAGAGGGGATTTTTTTTTTGTTTTAAAATTTGTTTAAATTTATTTAGTTTTATTTTTTTTATGAGAAAAGACTTTTTTGCCCTTATAAATTGGTCACGTGACTTTCACGTGATCAATTTTAACGGAAGTTTTGACAGAATTGACGGAATATCCTTGATTGAAGCATTTGAAAAATAATAGTCCTTGATTGAATCAAAGTGAAAACGGGATCCTCAACTGAAAATAGGGGTATAGTTATAGTCCTTTTGCTAACATTTTCCCTTTAGTTTTTAAGTGATGAAGTGAGATTAAACTCAAAATTTAAGTGAGTAGAATATAGAAAAGCCGAGTGAAAATAATAAAAGAGAAAGTCAAATGAGAAGTAGATCGGAAAGAAAAAAATAGCTAGCATCCCTTGTACATTAGGAATGCACGGGTCTTTGTTATTATTTCTTGATTTCTATCAATAAAAATTAGATTTTGAGGACCTTGTCCAGTTGTCCAACTTAATTTAATTCTTCCTTCTAATCATGTCTTATAATATGAGTTAATTATACTTACACCCCTTAAGATTTATTGTATTTTCACATACATCCCCTGGGGTTTCAATAATTACACATACACCCCCTGAGGTTTCAAAACTATTTCATATAACCCCTATAGTGAGCAAAAAATGATGATAAATTATGCAAAAAAGCATGCTAAGGGGTTAAATGGCCTAATAAGATTACTCAAGGTGTAAAGTCCAACCTCAATACAAATATTTTCATTTTTGTTTATTTATTTTTTTCTCTTGTAGGGGGTTATATGCAATAGTTTTGAAACCTCAAGGGGTGTATATGTAATTTTTTAAACTGCAGGGAGTGTATGTGAAAAGACGATAAACCTCATGGGGTGTAAGTGTAATTAACTCCTAATAATATATGCTAATGGTCTAGCTTAACAGTAAGTACAGTACTAGTATGAGCATATATAGGCTGCATAGGTTCTTATTCCCAAACAACTTAAATACAAGGACATCACAAGCACATGGTTTTGTTCCCACCACACTACTACAGGCTGTACATCTTTGCTGCAATTAAGGTTTTCTGCTACATTAATAATCTATACAAATAAGAAAATTTTATAATATATACTAAATCTTTTAACCATTTCATATCTACTACTTTAGTGTCTCATTGGCCTAATTGTTTGACCACAATTATATGAATAAATGGTGTTCAACTTTTTTGATTTATTGCAATAAAAAGTTTTTGAAGAAAAATTCTTTGGATTATGAAATTACATTGCAGTTTCCTCAAACTAAATACTTACAAATAATAGCATTGTAGTGAATAATTAAGTTAATTATCTATCTAACTTGAGGACTTGAATCTCGGACATTAAACCATAGAGTCATAATCTGAGCGACTTAATAAAAGCGTGACTGAGCCTCTATACACACCAACACTTAGTATCATTCTAAAAAGGATGACTTAGATTGAGAATTGAATTTGAGGACTTTGAGAAGAATCATGGTGGGTAAGACAGAAAGATGAGCTAATTAGAGGGTTGAAAACTTGAAACGTAACCACTCATCCTCAAATTAATTGTTTAGAATGCTTCTATATATTCACAAATATTAATTAAATGATATTAGAAAGGGTGATTCGAACTCAAAGACTTTAAGCTCTCTTCCTTATTTTTTGTTTGTTTTGATTAAGCGAAGGCCTTAAGAGGCCCAAATAAAAACTCGAAATCTTGAGTAGAATACATATTCTTAACTAGTTATGTAGGTTTAAATTGCAATGATGAGATAGAGAGGGATCAGATAACCTTTGGCCTACTCTTTTTCCTTGTATATTTTTTTTTTCCTTTATCTGATACATTTTCATTGGTTACGAGGTATCTAATACCTTGGTCCTTGGCCATTTGAAGCTTTGTTTATTATGAACTTATTATTTTTTTATTATCATAATTTTGATGACCACTCATACCTTGAATCTTGATTTTCCCCTTGGATTAAAGAATGGTTCCACTTGGATAGGAAGAATTTGACTTCAGGACCCATCTGAAAGTGCTTCATCAACAGTCCCATGCCATTGAACAAGCAAGCCTTGAGTCTTCATCGCTCACCTTAGTCCAACCACCCTCACACCAAGCAATTAATAATCCACCTTGAATTCAATTAGAGCTGTAGGTGGCTCTTCTACATTCTATCATACCCCAGATCATAAAAATTAAACCCAAGTTACAATTCAAATTCAAGTACAACTGAGGCAGTCATTATTTACAGTTCAAGTTCTATCTTTTCTTTATTTGCCAAATGGAAACCAAATGAATGAACTACAGTAAATAGCAGTTGGCTTTGTTGAATGGAAAAGAAGCGGCTTTCCCTTCTGGAGTTGAAATGGGAAATGAATTAAAATAATGTTTTTGACAATTAAACAATAAATTATTGGATCTGTCAATTAATAAAAATCTCTTTGGACAGGTCCTCAACCACATTTTAAAAACCATAGCTCACCTCAGATCTCTCAAGCTTGTGACAGAAGCAGAGAAACAGATTAAGGAAAAAGTCAGAGACCCATGCCGCAAATCCACTTGTGTGTGTCTACTACCTCTGCCTCATCATCAGCAACAAAGTGAGGAGGTGAGAGCTACCTGTCTCTCTCTATATCTCCCTGGGTCTGTCCCTATATACCCAATATTTCTCTTTCCAGAGTTCAGTAATTGCTTGCCCTGTATCTGACTCTATCCACATGAAAATCTTTGTTTCTCTGCAACATGCTTTCATTTCATGATCACATGAGGATTACCCATTAATTATGACAGATGGGTTTTCTTCTTTTCTGGCCTTAATCCTGGTTCCTTCTCATTTCATGGGTGAATGGAGAACTGCCCATCAATTGACATAGAGTTAAGTCTCTGACTTTCACACCTCTAAGTTCGAACTTCAACTGGGTTTTGGTCAAATTTGGTGTTTTTAAACTCAGAAAGACAAAATTATCTGAAATTGAAGTCACTGAGCTTAGCATCTCTCCTCTTCATAGGAAAAGTTTGGTGTTTTGTTGCAGCTTTATGCAAAGCAATTAAAGTTAGGATTTAAGGGGCAGTTGGTAGATAAGGAAAGTTAAATATTTGGTTTATTGTTGTTAGAAATCTGTGTTTACACTGTGGAAAGGCTTTCTCCTTTTCACATATATGTTTTCATCTTGATCATTCCGAGTCAAATTTCTCTTCTTTTCACCGGCTAGCCATTTCTCTTCAACTTGTGGAAACTTTCACATCTCTCTCTCAATTCAGCTTGGTATGCCTTCTTATATGCTTCCTTAGGTATTGTATTTTAAATTTGTTTTGCGCTGTACTGTACTTTTGAACAGACTTTGGGATTATGTTTACAGTGGAAATTTGGTAGACTCAATTCCCGAACATAGATCATGTGATTGGCATGCAAACAGTTCTTTCTTTTTTGGTTGGTCTCATATGCAAACAGTTTTCCCCATATCCTCCTTTCCTTTTTGGTCCTTTCCAGTGTAAAGCCTTCTTGTCTATTCTTTGGTTAGTTGTATTCTTCTTCTGCAATCTTTGACTTTCCCAATCTTATGGTAGCCATGGGGGGTTGGAGCTTCATTCATTTCATGGGCTTCATATTTTTGTCGGTTCTCTTGTTGTCCAAAACCTGCCTGGCTAGTATTCGAAGGTTTGGCCAGATTTCTCCGGGACTTCAAGGGGCTCAGATGAATTGGATTGATAAGGACGGGTTGTTTCTCTTATCTAACCGCTCTGACTTTGGTTTTGGCTTCACCCCTACCCAAGATGTCACATTGTTTCTACTAGTTGTCGTCCACATGGCCAGTACAACAGTAGTCTGGTCTGCAAATAGGGATTCCCCAGTTTCGAATTCCGATAAATTTGTGTTTGATGATAAGGGTAGTGTGCACTTGGAAAAAGGTGGGACTGTGGTTTGGTCTGTAGAGACTGGTGGCAAAAGAGTTTCTGCCATAGAATTGCAGGACTCAGGAAATTTGGTTTTTCTTGGGGATGACAATGGAGTAGTTTGGCAGAGTTTTAGCCATCCAACTGATACCCTATTGTGGAACCAAGATTTCCAAGAAGGAATGAAACTTGTAAGCGATCCTAGCTCCAACAACTTGAGTTATGTTCTGGAAATCAAGTCTGGTGACATGATTCTTTCAGCAGGTTTCCAAACACCACAGCCTTATTGGTCTATGGCAAAAGAAAACCGTAAAACAATCAACACAGATAATGGGGTAGTCACTTCAGCATCTATCAGCGCAAATTCATGGAAGTTCTATGATCGAACCAAAGTGTTACTATGGCAATTTATTTTCTCAAGCAATACTGATGCAAATGCCACATGGATTGCAGTTTTAGGAAGTGATGGATTTATCTCTTTCATCAATCTTCAGAATGGAGGGTCAAGTGGTTCTTCACCAACAAAAATACCAAGCGATTCATGCAGCACCCCAGAACCTTGTGATGCATATTTTGAGTGTTTCAGTAACAAGTGCCAGTGCCCTTCAGGTCTTAGCTCTCGTCCTAGTTGCAAGACAGGGATTGTCTCTTCATGTGATCCCTCGAAGGGTTCTACCAAGCTTGTAAATGCTGGGGATGGGCTCTATTATTTTGCGCTGGGATTCGTTTCACCCTCTTCAAAGACTGATTTGGATGGTTGCAAAACGTCTTGCCTTGGCAACTGTTCGTGTGTTGCTTTGTTCTTCCAAAACAGTACAAGAAATTGTTTTCTGTTTGACAGGATAGGTAGCTTCCAAAATTCTGACAAGAGCTCAGGTCTTGTTTCTTTCGTTAAGGTCTTGACGGATGGAGGCAGTGGTACTGGGGGGGGTGGAAGCAGCCGGAAACACTTCCCTTATATTGTGATCATTGCTATTTCGACAATACTTGTTATTTGTGTCCTACTTTATGTGGGATACAGATACTACAGGAGGAAGAGTAACTCACCTGACTCTCCTGAAGAGACTTCAGAAGAGGATAATTTCTTGGAAAATTTGTCTGGGATGCCCATCCGTTTCAGTTACAGAGATCTTCAGACTGCAACTAATAACTTTTCAGTGAAGCTTGGGCAAGGAGGTTTTGGCTCAGTTTACCAAGGTGTTCTCGCAGATGGAACTCAACTGGCTGTGAAGAAGTTGGAAGGCATTGGCCAAGGAAAGAAAGAGTTTCGAGCTGAAGTTAGCATCATTGGCAGTATCCATCATCTGCACTTGGTCCGGCTCAGGGGATTCTGTGCAGAAGGAAGCCATCGACTTCTTGTTTACGAGTACATGGCAAATGGGTCCCTGGATAAATGGATTTTCAAGAAAAACAAAGAATTCCTTTTGGGTTGGGAAACAAGATTCAATATAGCATTGGGTACGGCTAAAGGACTAGCTTATCTCCATGAAGATTGTGATCAGAAGATTGTTCACTGTGACATAAAGCCTGAAAACGTGCTCCTTGACAACAATTACCATGCCAAAGTCTCGGATTTTGGTTTGGCAAAGCTGATGACCAGGGAGCAGAGCCATGTTTTCACAACACTACGTGGAACTCGGGGTTACCTTGCACCAGAGTGGATCACTAGCTATGCTATATCAGAGAAGAGTGATGTGTATAGCTACGGAATGCTGCTGCTAGAGATCATTGGTGGCAGAAAGAACTATGACCCAACAGAAGCTTCTGAAAAATCGCATTTTCCATCCTACGCCTTCAAGATGTTGGAAGAAGGGAAACTGAGGGACATCCTTGATTCAAGGCTGGGAGAAAATGAAGCCGACGAGAGGGTTCACACAGCCATTCTGGTTGCATTGTGGTGCATACAGGAAGACATGTCTTTGAGGCCATCAATGACCAAGGTTGTCCAAATGCTTGAAGGCCTCTTTCCAGTTCCTCAGCCTCCAACCTCCTCAATTGGTGCTCGCCTTTATTCGAGTTTCTACAAATCAATCAGCGAGGAGGGGACTTCCTCAGGACCATCAGACTGCAACAGTGATGCCTACCTTTCTGCAGTGCGCCTTTCAGGGCCGAGATAACATTTACTGAAGATGGGGAGACGTTCTTGAATCTTCAAGTATTGATGGATGACTAGTAACTAAGCCTTTGTATACAATTTCATCTCCCATATTTCTGTATATTTCTTCCATTACTCAAATTTTGTAACGATAGCCATTACTTCTTAAGCTTAATCAAGTTTCTCACTTCTTTATTTTTGGCATTCCTGCTGTTCTGTAAATAAAGAGTGTTGATTCTGTTGAATATAGTGAAGTGTTGCAAAGTAAAGAAGTTATATATCACAAATCTTGCAATCCCATTCATCTTCCAAAATGCTCAAACAACAACATTTCCATACATGAAAAGATTAAAGGTGCACGTTTTAAGACCCAAAACAACATACACAAAGACAAAAACTTGCATGTGACTAGAATTGGTTGGAAGTGTCCAAGTCCCAAATACGAGTCTCATTGTTCACATACTCCGTTGCTAAATCAGTCACCTCATAGTTCAGAGTGCTCTCCACCAAATCGGTGAAGTACCCTTGAATTAGAGCCCTGTAAACTCTGGTGGTTCAATTAGAGAGTTGAAAAGCAACAACGGCTTGTGAATTGGTGGACTGGTCAAAGCTCCAATGGGGAAAAGAGTAGAGGTATCAGGTATGGAAGGTCACTGTAAACACAGAGAGACCAACACAGACAGCAATACAAGCCTCAACATGGCGGCCTTGAGAAAAAAACTAGTCTCAAACTATTTTATTAAACTGAAAAATGAGTGCAAATACAAAGCACTCATATAGGTTTCTAACCTTAATCCTACAAGGAAACAAAAAAAAAAAAAAACCCACAATAAATCCTAATTAGAAAAGAATGACAAAGGTTGTCCAAATGCTTGAAGTAATCATTTTCATCTCCCATATTTCTGTATATTTCTTCCATTACTCAAATTTTGTACCACTAGCCAGTAGCCATTACCTTTTAAGCTGAATCACTCTGTCTCCTTTCTTTATTGGCATTCCTGCTTGTTCTGAAATAAAGAGTGTTGAATATAGTAAAGTGTTTCAAAATAAAGTATAACAAATCTTGCAATTCCACTCATCTTTGAAATTGCTAAGTGTCACAAACCAACATACACAGGAAAAGACAAAGGTGCACGTTTTAAGACCCAAACCAACATAAGGTCCAAGTTCCATGGACCATGGTTAGCTTTGAACCAATCTTATTCTTTTAACTTAAATTGATTGGAGGAAAAGTTGAAGAGAGAAGAAGGAAGAACAATGAAGCAAAATATTAAGTGAGATATCTTGTTAAGTTGTAATGCAAGCTTTTAAGTTAAAACTCTACATTTGTAGAGTGGAATTGTTATTTGCACTCCAAAACTAGCTGCATGCATTCTTCATTTGTGAAACATGCATTCTTCATTTGTGAAGCATGAAGAGTGCACGAAGCTAAAATTGGAGTGCATTTACCATTTTCTTTAGAGTTGGACGTAAGTCGTAAGCCCACTTTTGTAACATATAAAAGAAAAAAACCTTACTTGTCACATTTAATGTATCTATCTTTCTTTCTCATTAATCATTACATAAACTCGTGTTAGATTATTCAATACGAACAATTAGAGAGAATAGATGTATACATGTAAAATTTGTTACATGAAAGTTTTACTCCCGGTTGAGGTAGGAATATTAATGCACTGATTTGTTCGTTGGTAGGTGTCCATTAATTACCCTAGACTCGATCGCATCAGATAAGGCCTTTTCCAACACATACCTCTCTTCAAAGTGAAACCCATTTCCTAACCGTCCGTTAGAGATGGCCTCAACTGTCTCCTCCACCGTCTCTCTCCGCCTCTGCTCCACACCATCTTCTCTCTCTCCCACTCCCGCCTCCTCTTCCTCCAAATCCCCATTCGAATTCAATTTTCCCGCCATATCCCCCTCAACGGTCAATTTTCGCGCCAATCCTCTCCGCGCCAACAGTGCCGCTTCTTCTTCAGGTAAAACTAACTAAAACCCTAATAAAACATAGATTCTGTGTTTGGTTGCTTAGAAAAACGAAAGGAAACTGAATTCCATTCTTGAATTGAACCGAAAATTGGAAATCGCAGCAGGCGAAGGTCGCGTTTTGGGTAGAAGAGGACTGGTGCTTACACTCACAGCTACATTGCCATTGCTTCTTCTTCCTTCCTTGGAGGCCTTTGCGGCGAAGGCAGCAATAGAGTAAGTCAAACAAAAAGTCAAAAAGTTCCAATCTTCAATAAAGTCTTCATCTTGTGGATATTAATATGTATGAAGTAATTGCTTGATTTTGTCTGTGACATTTGAAAGGTCGGATAGAGGTGATTATGAGCTTATGAAGGAGGAGATTAGGAAGGTGGTGACAAAGGGTAAGGCTGCTGGTGTGCTTCGCTTGGTGTTTCACGATGCGGGCACCTTTCAAATGGATGAGAATTCAGGTATCCATCTATATATGCATTAGTCATTAGTCATTACCATTGTTGCTACATTGCCCTTTGGATACGCGAATGGTTGAGATATGTTGCAATTGCACAATCAATTTCCGCGGATATGTTCCCATTTGAAATGGATGTATAGTCGGAATTTCTTTCAAATTTGGAATTACAATTGCTTAATTTTTACTTTATGCATTTTCATTGATGTTGTTATTGTAGGTGGCATGAATGGTTCTATCATTTACGAACTTGATAGACCGGAAAATAAAGGTCTTAAAACTCCTTTCAAGGCATGACCTCTATCTCTGTCTCTCTTCTTGCGCCAGACCTTTTCTTGACTTTATATACCGAGCAAATGATCTTGTACCAGCTAACTCCTCAGTGGATTAAATTGTTGGTTAGATTCTAGAGAAAGCAAAGATTGGGGTGGATGCTGTACAACCAGGTTTCTATCTTATGAAGCACAGTTTGAAAGATTTCAGTAGTAATGGATGTTTTGGTGGTGTGCTAACATGTGGATGTTTCTGAGATTAGTGTCCTGGGCAGACATGATTGCTGTGGCTGGAGCTGAAGCAGTTTCAGTATGTGGAGGTCCAACAATCCAAGTTCCGTTGGGCAGACTAGATTCAAAGTAAGCTGCATCGAGGGGAAAAAAACAACCTCATGCTTGAATTTTCAATAGTTCAGTTGCCCAGTTTGGTTAATGTTACTTGAAATACTACAAAGAAAAATATAGAGTTAATGGAAGAAAAAAAACTCCCAAGTCTTGTATCTGTGCAGTATTATTGTGGAGCATCAATCTTGTATCTCTCTCTCTCTCTCTTTGTTTTTTTTTCTTTTTTCTTAGGGAGCCTGATCCTGAAGGAAAACTTCCTGAAGAATCTCTGGGTGTTTCTGATCTGAAGCAATGCTTTCAAACAAAAGGCTTGTCGTGAGTTCATATATGTTAAAGATTCTTTTTTCAATTTGCATGTTCTATATTTAAAGCTGTTGATTAAAACTGTGTCCAATTTATTGTGATCTACAGAGGAGTTTCTGTGAAACATTAGTAATTGACTGTCTTCCTTTCCATTTAGGTGTCAGGTTTAACCAAAACTTCAATTACTTTTCGTGGTACAGGTTTAAACTAAAACATGACTGGTTCTTTTATTTGCAGAACTCAGGAACTTGTTGCCCTGTCAGGAGCCCATACTCTTGGGAATAAAGGTTTCGGAAATCCAACTGTTTTTGACAATTCATACTTCAAAATTCTTGCTGAGAAACCCTGGATGTCTTCAGGTAAATAGCAGTAACATGGATAGGTGCAAATTAAAATACCTTCAAAATAGAATATTAGGGAATTTATGTTACATTATTACTACATGTTAACTGAGTAATAATAGAAAAAAATAAATGCAATGGAGTAATGGTGCTCTTTTATTAGAGAAATTGCTTTCTAATAAAGAGTGCACATTTACAGTTCTGTCTAATCTTCAATGACATTATTTGTTTAATTTCCATGCACAAATATTACTTAAAAAAAATATATATATAAATAAAGGGAAAAATTGTGACTTATCTGTACACCTCTAAAATCCATGTCTTGATATTCAATTATTCTCTTTCCTTGTAAAAATTTTCTAATTTTTGCTGTTCAATTACTAACTCTATTCTTTGCAAGCAGGTAGTATGTCAAGCATGATCGGGCTTCCTTCAGATCGTGCACTTGCCGAGGATGATGAGTGCTTAAGGTCTATTTCCTTTCAAATACTTTAAGCTGCCTTTTTTTTTTTCTGCTCTTTTATGTGTTTCTAAGCATCTGAACCAGTAAAATCAGTTTTCAAACAAGTATTGCAAATGATTATAATAAAGGGCCAATTTCTTTTGAAATAGTAGTGATGCAAGACAAAACATATATACGTTTTTGATATACCATATGCGTGTATTTTGATTTGTGGTATGTCTGAGTTTCTACTGGTTAAATGCCAAGAATAGTTGCAAGCATTTTCTTCCCTTTTATGAAAGTAGAGAGATGAATATCCGGCTACATGTAATCAACTTAATTCCTACACCAGCATTCCATTTGCGTGTAGTATCTGTTTTTCTTCTTATGCATATCCAACTGAAGAGATGCTCGTTTCATGCACAGATGGATCACAAAGTATGCTGACGATCAGAAAATGTTCTTCGAAGATTTCAAGAAGGCTTATGTCAAACTAGTGAATTCAGGAGCGAGGTGGAAGAGTTTGTGAAGTAATTGCAGAAGCAACATCTTGTTTTGTGTTTCTTGTTTGCTAGCTTCCAAATGTATATCATGCAGAAACGGAATGCAGTAAGGAGTTGAAGAAGTATACCAATGGGAAACCATGGCCTCATATAAACTGTTCAGATTGTAAGAAGGCTCGGGGCGGGTCAGGCGTGAGCTAGGTTTTGCCCGAATGGACAATTAATGAGGTATGTCCTGAAGTCATGTAAATCTTAGATGATTAGCTGCCATGTTTAATCAAATAATTAGCTGACAGATAAGATGGCCCCAAACTGCAAGACTTATTATCTGTATGATTAATATCTCATCAAATAATTCAGGTGTGAACTCCTGTACAAATGTTATCAGTAAATGATTACTGGTTTAGGCGCTTGAAGTGTGAGAAAGTGTGGGTTTATTAGAGCTACATATGTAAGAATGATGCACACTCATAAATTCTTGGGTGCATAATTCAATCATAAAAGAAGGTGACCCATCAAGTAGTTACAAACTTTACAGTCACTCTAATGGTGGGGATTTTGATTATCAGCTGTCACTGATGTTAGAAGTTTCCAAATTCCAATTAATAGGATGATGTGGATTGAAAATTGAATCCATGGGCCTAACCAACCCCAACTCCAAGTCCTCAAGAATGCTAGTTGATTTTTTCAAGGACACTAGAATCACATTTCGTAAAAGAAACACTACATAAAGGACTGGAAATTTCTACCGTATAAACGTATGACATAAGCACTTTGAATTTTAGAATCTTGATAGGTTCACTTTTCCTATACCAGAATGATCTACCATTATTAAAATATAATTGTATGTCATATTGTACGAGTTAATTACACTTACATCCCTTGAGATTTATTGTTTTTTCACATATATTTCTTGAGATTTTAAAAATTACACATACACTTCCTGAGGTTTTAAAACTATTGTATATAACCCCCTACAAGAAAAAAAAAATATTTGTATTGAGGTTGAACCTTACACCTTGAGTAATCTTACTAGGTCATTTCACCTCTTAGCATGTCTTTTTGTATAATTTTTTATCATTTTTTGTCTCATTATAGGGGGTTATATGCAACAATTTTGAAACTTTAGGAGATGTATGTGTAATTGTTGAAACCCTAGGGGTGTATATGAAAAGATGATAAACCTCATGGAGTGTAAGTGTAATTAACTCCATATTATACTTGTTCCATAGACGAATTCACAAATAGAAATTAATATAAAACTATTCTGAAATGCATCACATATCTAATAAAAGTGAAGTGTACTTATTTCAATGAATTTTGTCGTTATTTGATATGTGATCCACAAATATAACTCATCTATCGATCATTTCTCTTCATATAAATGCACTGAAACTTGAGGGCATCGGTGCAAAAAAGTGGATAAATTATATGCAGTGAAGTTGTAAGCCAACAACGTATGTCCAAAGGTATGTTTGTCTACTTGTGGGTCAAGCAACTCTTATTTAGGGTCGTAATACTGGCTTTGATCCAAACTCATCCATATAAAATACATACATAAATAAAAAGAACAATCAGATGCTGATGCTGAAAATATAAAGACTTTTCAACTCCACATGCTTCTTTTATTTGATTTGTAATTTGACCAGCTCTTGTCTATGTGGTCATCAAAGGTTGTCGCTGGTGGGAATCATGATGGAGCAACAAATGCCAAGAAACTAACACAGAACAAAAGCATATGGACATTAAGTTTCTGAAAAAAGAGAACTAATAATTATAATAATGAAAACAAGAAAAATGTTAAATTGTACTCAAAGTCTCAAAGTTAATATATAAATTGATGTGACAATTTAAGCAACATATCATGTTAGGTAGGAAATTTTTTATCATACAAATACGATTTAAATATTTAGATACTGACGAGTTCATTTTTTCATTACTCGAATGTTACAATTATATCTGTTGGTATGTGATACAATACCTATATTGTAGACAAACTCATTAGTAGATTGATACAGATAATAGAGACGTGATTATTCCCCTAAGTGTTTGTTTTCCACATAAGGACAGTCTGGGTGGGTCCCCCTCCTGATGTGTCTGGATTGCATGCTGTAGGTTTCGAATGGTTCAGTTCAGTGCATGTAGCTTTCTCCAACGAAAATAATGAAGCCCTCTATCCTTCAAAGTTCAATCATTTTCTTAAATTAAACACTAGTTTTTCATTGGTTTCTCTAATTTAATTTTTCCCTTTAAATTTCCATCACATGTCTACAACCAACTGATCTTTAAGCAAATAAATATCTGCATTAATATTCCTCCAAAAGAAACGTGTTTATAAGTTTCTACCCACAACTGATTTCACAGCTCATTTTCTTTCAAATTAATCAAAACATTGTTGAACTCTTATTACTCCAACTTGGCGTTTGGATAAATGAGTCTTTTAAGTACAAGAAATTTTTCAGTGTGACTGTAAATATGTCATATGGTTTTACTAATTAATTTGCGTATTATAAAATGGATGAACAACATATTAATACTTTTAAGATATAATATTAATAAATATAAACGTACTATAACTTAAGTGGATTAATAACACTAGCTACTTGATGGCATTATACTTACACCAAAAAATTACTCTGAGTACAAGTTACAGTACTTTGAATTCTGTCACACTTTTTCTTTAATTTAAGTTTTGCCCTCTAAATATGTTGTGTAATAATCAGAATGGGATGAGTCATTAGGAGGAAAGAAGAAGTCAATAAAAGAGGACATTGTTGGGCCACGGCACCATGGCCTCCTGAGCACTAGCAGAGGTTCACCTAGGTGACTGATCGAGTCCAGTAGTATTCCTAAAGTCAGCATTAGATTTCTTTTGTTTTGTCTAGAAATTAAAATAAGTTCCCTGTGAGGCCAAAAAAAAAAAAAATTTCCCTCTATATATATAGTTATATGATTTGCTGCAAAACAAGTTTCATATAATATCAGATATTTGTTCTTACAAGAAACCACAAATAACTTACCTCTTTAACTACAAATATTATTCAATTTCTGCGTGACGAAAATGTTTTTGTGTCAAATCATCTAATATGATGTGTTGCCAAATTATATGTTAAGTTTTCTTAATACTTTTCAATTGGCATGTATAGCTAGTGTAGATTTGAGTAGTTACAATATTGTAGAATACTTATGGTTCTCTTTCTAAAAATAGAAGTGGTTTCTAAGTGAGACCATGGGACAACTTGTTGTTGACTGCAAAATACAAAAAATATTGGGCAGGGAGGAAGAGATAAGCACAAAGAAAATTTGTGGGTTTGATGAGGCAAAGCCAGACATGCATGCATATATATATATATATAGGTGAGTTTTTATGGGTGATGACCTCTATGCAGAGCCAATGAGGATTTAGTGGGACACAGAGCACACGTGCCATTGATATAGAATGTCGTGGACAGTTATAAGCACAACGGGACAAGCATTGCTCACCTCCCACGCACCTCTGCTTCCTTGTGACTCTCCATAGTCCTTTTAAACCCTAATAAACATTCACCTGTCCTAGTTATTTTCACTTATTAAGTCTGCAATTTCCACATATGCCAACTCAAAAAAATTTAAAATATAGACAATTCGGATTATAAAATTTAGATCTGTTCGAGTTTTTAGATCAGAGGCACCATTTATTTTGTTTGTAGTTCAAGTTAAGGGGTAACTTTGTCATGTAAATTGATTGGGCATTGAGTTAGGTGATGGGTTTATTCTCAAAAGGTTAGGTCTTTTGATTTTGGTTAGAGTTCTTTATTTGAGTTCAACAAATATATAATGTTTTTGATGAGTTTAGGCCCTACTTATGTTCCACAGTTGTCTCACTAAACTCCTTTCAAAATTGACTTTACATGAGACAACGGGCCCGTTTGGCACTGTTTCTTAGAAGCACTTTTATTTAGTAGCAGAAGCACATATAAATTTTTATAAAACTTATAAGTTGTTTATGCAAAAACACTTGAAAGTGCTTCTTGAGAAAGCACCTGACAGGTGCTTCTCAAAAAACTCTTTAAAAGTGCTTTTATAACTCAAAAGCACTTCTAATTATTTTTGCCAAACGCTATCAAAAGCGCTTTTACTAATTTAAAAGCGCTTTTGATAATTTTAAAAGCAGTGCCAAACGGCCCCAACATTACGGGATGATCCCAATCTTTTTATTTCCTAAAAAAAAAAGTGATTCTTGAAAAAAAAAAAAGTAGAAAAATTAGAGAGCATTTAACTATTTGATTAAATAGTGATAATTTCAATGTTTATGAAAAAAAAAAACTATTTATCTGTTTATTTTGTCACAATTAATTAAATGCCGTAATGGTATTCGACTTGTTTAATTTTTTATGAAGAAAATACTTGAATGAAAACTTAAAAAGTATACGGTTCTAATCATCTAACTACCATAGTACCATGTGATTTGGATTCTACGAAGAGTTTTTATATATAAGCATATTTAAAAATCCCTTAATATATAGAAGCTATATATATAATATCAAATTGTCTGAAATAATACTTTGCTGCTTACGTTGTTAAAAGTCAAGAATTTATTTAAATTAATCCCACATGATTCATGTTTGTTGATAATATATTATGTGATGAAGAGTATAAAATGTTATGACATCATCAAAGATTTGTCAAAGTGGCATCATCAAAGTTTTGATTTGGCTAATGGACATCCTCAAAATTCAAAGTTAGTGATAAGTTAACATGTTTGGTAAATACGCATAAAGGTGTTCAAGGTTGACAAACACAACTCCGTTTGGCCCAATTCTTATCTCTAACCTCTTTCCAGCCAACTTGGCTTGAAAAGCATATTGTATCTTATCATGCACGTAATTCAGTCTATTAAGCAAAGCAAGTTGCATAGTTTGCATAGAAACTGTCGAAATTAATCTAATGTTTAAACTGTCAAAATTCAAAGTTAGTGATAACATGTTTGGTAAATACGCATAAGGGTGTTCAAGGTTGACAAACACAACTCCGTTTGGCCCAATTCTTATCTCTAACCTCTTTCCAGTCAACCTGGCTTGAAAGCATATTGTATCTTATCATGCAGGTAATTCAGTCTATTAATTAAGCAAAGCAAGTTGCATAGTTTGAATATAAACTGTCTAAATTTATCTAAAGTATTCCTTAAACTACGATTCTTTTACCTTTTTGGTTCGAACCTTAAACTATGCATGATTAAGGTATATTAAAAGCACAGCTAGTTAGTTGAAAAAAAAAGTTTGTCCCCATCAGTGAGGATGCCTTTGCTAAATAAACGGTTGATCTGTAGGTCCAAGTTTGTTTGCCTGATTCTCCTTTTCCTTTAGTTAACCCCGTTATAAACTTTTTTTTTTTTTTTTTGGCCAAGAACCCCGTTATAAACTTTAACTATGAGTATTGTTGAAACAAAATTTCTTACAATAAGAAGAAATTAATTAGCCCACACTATTCTTTGCCACTGAGAATCCAACGCAGATGGAAATCCTAAATTGGATTGTTCTCTCTTTTTGTTGGTGGGTCGTAAGAAATAATTCGGTACTTGTAAAAAACTCTCGGACGTCTAAGTCAATATGTAAATTAATTGAAATTTAATCAATAGATGATATTAGTCGTCGTACCCATTTCGTATGTTTGACACCTACTCAAGCTTGAGCTCCAAGCTTCATACTCTCCCCTATCTCTACCATTTTTTAAAAGTACGTTTTGCCATATTTCACACTTTAGGCATGTAAGCAAATTGTGAGAACATGCGATCTTTCGTGGAGATTTGACATAATTTTATTTGATTGACATTAGTTTTGGCCATTGAAGTTATTTATTTAAAAAATTAGAATTAAATATCAAATATTAATAGTTTTTCAGTAAACAGTAAGACACTAATTTTTTTTAGTTTAGGTACTAACCTAGAGTAAGACATTTTGGATTAGGTCACAAATCAGTTTGTTATATAGTTGTAATTGTCGAACAGTCACAGTTCAATCACAACTGTGACTGTTTCAAATTTATATAAATTCAAAATTTTTAAGAATTTAATATTTTTTATTTAGGTTTGGGGGATAAAGTCATATAATTCAAAGACTAAACATTAAAGTTTAAGCCTTGCAAATATTGAAAAAATAACAAATCAATAAAAAAGTTATGACTGTTAGACAGTCACAGCTCGATATAACCATGTTTTTTAAAATTGATACCTAAACTGAAATTTAGTACCTAAAGTAAAATGACATAAATATTTTAGTAGTTAAAATAAAAAAACATTATAATTTGGTATATAAAATCAACGGACCTTTATTTATTTAGGTTGATTTGGTATTATGTTGAGCTACAATCTTTTTACGACGTGAAATAATATGAATATTTAATTATTCGACCGTTTCATATGTTATATTATCAAAGTTGTTAATTTTAATCATTTATTAATCGGACATTATGCGTTTTAGTTTAAAGAGAACGTTACAAACTCATTTATAATCCATCTATATCTTATTATTTGAAGTTTTGAACCGTTAGTGGTTAATTATTTTTAAAGAATCTTTTGACAGAATTGGAATATTGCTCACCATGCATGCATAGATTCTTTCACCTGGGCCTTCAAAATAAAATAATCGACCTCTGTTATTGTTTATTATTTTTCATCAAATAGTTTGGCTCTAGCAAAATTTTTTTTTTAAAAAAAAAAAAAAAAAAGATTTCTATGTAGCAAATGAGACATTGCCATGTTCATGTGCAAATGCAGGACTACATATAAAAATTTACAAGAGTTGCAGACCAAAAAAAAATTAGAAAAGTTGAGTTGGTCTGGGTCTGGGTGGGCTAAGGAGGCCTAAGGGGTTGGGGTGGCCCGAAAAGAATGGTGTCGGTTATAGCTGTTGTTCAGACTCTTCACACAGCCGACAACTCAGCTGACATGGTCGGTTTGTCACGACTTCATCGGCTCACCCACTGCTCTCGCTATCCCTCTAGTTATTACAGTGGCAGAGGGCCAGAGGCCAAGAAATTACAAGAGTTGGGCCAAACCAAAATTATTTCTTTTAAAATAAGAATTAATGTTCAAACTCTTATGAGTCTCATATAATACCAAACATAGTACGTGCTACTTATCAAACCATACCAAATGTTTGACAGTAATAAGATATTACAATACAATCCGTTACAGTTGGACTGAAATGCTTTAGTTTAGTATGGCGTACCAAATCAGTCTAAAATGTAAATTGAGTCAGATCAGTTTAAATGTGATATGTTAGTACTCTTTTTTAAAGTCGACTATGTACACCCAATATGCTAAAATCAAACATATAAATTATTTATTTCTATGGAGGAATGCACTTGAAAATAGAATCATTTATGTACAAAAGGTTTATTTTGAAGTGCAAATAACATTTTCCTTTGTTAGTTTGCTGGCTTATGCTTAACGGACCATCATAAGGCTCTTCACGGGTGATGTCCTCTTCTTTTTTTTTTTTTTTTTTTTTTTAATTCGAACTCTCTTTGAATGCCAATGTTGATGGTTGGTCATGGATATCTCGAAAAGCAAATCAATTGCTACCTTAATGGAAAATGAGCATTTCAGTTTAGGTTTTTTCACCCCATCTAATCTTTGATTAGTTCTTTCAACTTCTTGCTAACCCGTCTCTGCTTGGTTTCGTTATGTTAAGAAATTAGGGCTTTTGCATAAGTGTATCTAAGGTTCCTATTATCCTAGTTTGTTCTAGAGTTTCCTTTTAGCTTCTGTTTTGGTCGTTTTCAACATGTGTTAATTGTACCGAGCCAGCTCTAACATGTTGGTTTTGGATATACTCTCCCTCATGTGGTTCTCCATAAAATTTGTTTTCTATATTTGCATTTCACTAACCACCAGAATAAAAAAGTGAAAACACACGATACACAAATTTTAAAAGCAATAATGGTCCATTCTAGAAATATAAAGAAGAAAAAGGCTCATTCAATATTCTCAAAACTTAAGAGGGTATTTTTCAAAAAATTGAAAAAGGAAGAAAGATATACATTTGATATTATTAAGAAAATAAAATTAAAGAAAAAAAAAAAAAAAAAAAAAAGAAAGTGAGTAAGGATGGTTTTTGATTGCCATGGTTGGTCAGTAACTAGTGGTTAGTGGTTACTTGGTTTGTTAACCGTGCGTATTTGCCTGAAAACCGTAAAACCGTATATAGACCGTAAAAAACCGTAACTTGTAAGTAAATAACCGTATATGTTTAGCTTGTATGGGGAGAGAGAGAGAGAGTGTGTGTGTGAACTGACCTGACCTGGATTTGGTTTTAAAATCCAATCGTATAAAACACAAAACACAACCCCCCTTGTTTCTTTCTCTCAAGAGTGACCGAGTCTCCTCCTCAGCATATTCATAATTTTTCATACTCTTCCACACTTTCAAATTTCAAAAAATCCACAAAATTATTATTATTATTCTTATTCTTATTTTTCATTTTCATTTTTCTTTCCACAAAAATATTTACATGAAAAAGAAAAATCAAAGCTCCGACTTTTGAATCCGGAAAGTGTAAGATCCTCATCCTTTTTGGGTTCGGATCCTCATCCGATCCGCTTCGCCAGTTATCGCACTAGTCTCTCTCTCCGACACTCAGATCCTTGAAGGCGTCTCTCTGCTTCAGCCCTAGCGAATGGACTTCTGATTGTTTCACGCTTGACGAGGTTAGTAGCATGTTTGGTTGCCCAGAAAATGAAGGGAAAATGTGGCCAAATGTGATGGAAGTATTGAATCTTGTGCTTTTTGTATTGTTTGCTGCTTGGAAAACGGAATTGCAAGCTTTAGGGATAGTTAAATTTTTTTTATTTTTGTTGCTTCCTTCACTTTCTCAGCAACCGCGCGGATCGTTGATTTTTTTCACTGATTATTTGTTGCATGTGTGTGCTAGATCAATGTAAAGTGACAGGTTTTGTTCACTGGAAATGTGCTTGTGTTTTGTGCTTGATGTGGATTTTATTTAATTTTTTCAATTTTAAATCTTGGTGTATTTTGAGAAAATGGATATAGTCGAACCTATTTGTTTTGATTCTGTTGCTTTTACTGGTAAATTCCATGTGACTTTAATTGATTGATGTCTAAGCGCAGCGAGTATATCTATACTCTGGTTGGTTGCTGAGAAACTGGAAGAAAATTAATTTAATTAGAGTTTTGATGGGGCAATATATGCAAATCGTTAATTCGTGTTCACATTTTACAGTTTGAGGTTACTTGTAACTCCTTTTTCTGGGTATTAGTTTCTAACAGATAGTTATTTCTTGACGTAGCATTTAGTAAAAGTTATGTCCCATCTTTTCAGTTGTTTATGCTTTATAATTGTTATTTATCTGTCTTTTTGTTTTTGTAGTTTCCTGTGTGTCATGGATTCAGATAATTTGACATCCACCCATGGGCTTGAGGTGGCTCATCAAAATGGCGTTCACGTGCAACCTCGTTGTGTTGTTTCAGACGACATAGATGGGACTGCAGCACCGAATGGGAAATTGGAAAATGACGTTCAGTTGGATGATGGTGTGACTAATAATTCATCTACTGGAGAAGCCAAAGAGGAATCCAATGCCAACTGTGAAAGCAATGGATTGACTATTGCTATGGTAGGAAGTGCTCGATTTTGGTTGGTTTGATTTAGACTTTTAGTAATTGTATATATATACCTGATTGCAATTCCACCTTTGTGCCTGTGTTGCAGGAAGGGGAAGTGAAAGGTCCTGTTCATTCAAAACAATCCCAAGTGCACAAAGGTCAAGGTAAGAGCAAGAATGAGAAGCCTCCTAGTCCCAAGAGTGCCTCGGCAGTTTGGGTGAAGAAAAGCAAAGATGGAAATGATGCAGAGCCAGCAGCTACTGTTTCAAATGGTTCAGTTGCTTCAAAGTCACGCCCAAATATGAAGAATAGATCTGTTAATGAGCGACAGGTTCAGTTATCCAACATAAAAGTCAATAATTACCCTTGGTTTCTTTCTTTTTGTAGCTTTCTCTATCTTAAGTTACCACTTTCATTTTGTTTGGTTTTTGACATCTTTGTGGTTGTTGGTTATTGTATATTATCTGTTTCTGATTCCAGCAGCAACCTGCAAAATCTGAGGCATCATTGTCTGAAGACCTCATGTGAGCACTGCTTATGCTTCTGGTTTATTTCCTTGTTTATTCCTTATTCCTTGGGGGTTTATATCTCTTATGTTTCATTTTCCCGTCTCTCCTTAATTCTTGGTGACCATCTCGAGTTGAGATGTTTAATTTGGTAACCATCTCCATTAAGTTGATCAATTAGCTATTTGTTTATTGTGATTTTCTTTTTACAGGGAGAAGACAAAGCTGAAGCCTTTAAAAAAAGGTTCCCTGAATAAGACCGAAGGAGACTCACAATCTTCCTTGTATCCTCATCATTTTGAACATTTGTTGTCTTCCTACATTTTTTGTGTATAGGTTTTCATTGTTGTTCTATGAGTTATTCTTAACGACTTAATAGAAGTCCCACAGATGGAGAAATGAAAGCGCCTAGGGTGGGTTCACTTCCAAACTATGGTTTCAGTTTTAGGTGTGATGAACGAGCTGAGAAAAGGAGGGAGGTTAGTTTTGCGTTTGCATCTTTCTGGTTTCGTTTTCTGTGTTCTCTAGCATTATTTCTTTTCTCAATGTAATGTTTACAATTATATTGGCAGTTCTACACTAAACTTGAGGAAAAGATACATGCAAAGGAGATGGAGAAGAATAATTTGCAAGCCAAATCTAAGGTGGTATTCAATCAGTGTTCAACAATAACCTGTGTATGCAACCTGTTCTTATTATGTAAATATTTCATTCTTTTACAGGAAACTCTAGAAGCTGAGATTAAGATGCTCAGGAAGAGTCTGACTTTTAAAGCAACTCCAATGCCAAGCTTTTATCAGGAGCCTCCACCTCCTAAGGTGGAGCTAAAGAAGGTATTTCTTTTCTTTGTAAAATCACAAATGACATGCATTTTCTTACTTTTCATATATAATTTCCAGTCTTCTGGTGAATCTGTTTTGGTTGCTATATTAGGCAAATTCACTGTTTAATCAGATAAGTGGGGTGTGCAAAGGTATTATTTAAGAACTTCTGAATGGTAGTTAGTTTATGAATTTATAATCCAAGTGTATTCCTCATTTCTGCTCTCTAACCATGAGCATTTCTCTATTGTGACTGCAAAAGTAAGTCCCTGTAGGACTCATGTTAGTTGTATTGCCTATTTTCATAGGTAATATTTGTCTTATGTGCCCTGATATGGATGCCGTAGGTAGATCTTCGCATGCAATCATGCTTATATTTCTTAATTTAATGACATTTTATAATTGTTGATAATTGTTTCCTTGGTAGATTTGGTGATCCCAAGTAACTTTACCCATTCTTCAGTATCGTATCCTTATTTGCTTTCTCCATTGACATGAACGCAATGCATCTATTATCACTTTGTTTGGTTTTGTCTTCATACTTTTTGAATTCATACTCATTCTTGGCAGTTTGCAAATGTTGACTATGCCAGTCCTTGACATTATCAATCACCATACTCCTATGGGCTTACCCAATTAAATTTTTGGTTGGAACAACTGGTCATATTTGATTTAAGGTTAACGAGTCTAGTACAACTATCATGTTCTGTTTGATTGGCAAGGAGACATCACAAATGTAATTTTTTGATTCTGCCAATGACTGTTTCTATCTAAAACTGCACTCAGCTACTACAGTTCTTACTTTGATAGTCTACTGGAAGCATGTATAGAAGTACATGTACAGAAATGGATTATTGTTACCTCATTGCTTTAAAATATATTTCCTTGTTAAGCTTCTTGACGGATCTTAGCACAAATTCTTATTTATTTGTACATTATGTAGTTCCTACTTTACAACAGAAGGGTTCTCTAATGGGCTCCTAAAGCCCTACTACTGGTTAGAACTGGCATAGCATCATGATAATCCTACTTCACTTGTACTTGGCTGCTATTTGGCAGCATTAAGCCTTTAGTTTATTTTCTTAGATATGGGGTTGTTAGTGAGTTTATTTTGGCCTTAATGACTTTATTGCAACGGATGCAGATACCAACAACAAGAGCCAAGTCTCCCAAGCTCGGACGTAGGAAGAGTCTACCTCCCTCAGATCCTGAAGGAAACAGTAATACCAACAGTCGATCTGGCAGGCTTAGTCTGGGTGAGAAACTTCCTCAGGACTCTGCCAAAGGACCTTCCCCTGTGCATCCTAAGAGGCCACAACGAAAGTCTCTTCCTAGACTGCCATCTGAGAAGACCACTTTACCTAATGCGACGAATGAGCGAAAAAGTAATTCCAAGGCAATAAATGAGGAAAAGGTCAATTTAATCAATGCAACGAGTGAAGAGAATGCCACCTTGCCCAATGCAACAAGTGGAGCTGGATCTCACACCCAAGAGCAGGAGGTGGTTCCTAAGGCTGAGATAAGTGAGGTGCAGTCCCATACAGATGATGAGACAGTGGTTGAAGAGCAACATCAGTCCACCTCAGTTCAAGAACCTATAGCAATGGCGAATTGAGAACAAAGTATGGAAAGAATTGGATGCGCACAGGGAGCCCTCAAAAGACTCCGTTTATGAAAATAAGAAATTAGACCTGAATCATTTGACGAAGAAGGCACGAAGAATTTTGCATTACGGTTTGTGATGTCTTGTCTGTAGTCAGTCAGCAGCATGGTTGTTTTGTGTGCTTGCTTTCAAGGTTGCTGGTCTTGTCATTGGAATTCTGCAAATGCAGTTTGCAGCACTGTATGTAACTATTTGCCAGGTTGTTTTCTAATTTATATGTTTAAAGCTTGCATTAGTAGCTGGATAAGTGGAAAGACTTGGGAAAATTTTGGAAACCTTTGTTAGATAGTTCGTGCTTGGAAGTATATCTTGTTTAAGCTGTTTCTATTGAACAATTGGGAATTGTGAATCAATCAAGGCTGATTTTGTGTTGTAGATGCTTCATCACCCATGTGGCTGTTAAGAGTTTAGATGTCTTGAACTATTGTTTTCTTATGTTACTATTTTAACTCCAAAACATGCGACTCAAAGTTAGAGGACTTGGAACCATGGTTTGTACGATTTATGAGAAGAAATAGATGTCTGCTAATTTCATGGGTCGACAACAAGCCCAATTTTTTTTTTTTCTTTTGTTCAGATCTTTTCGTAGGACCATTTTCTGTTGCCTCTTCAGCGCTTTAATGAACATGCTGAAAAAATAGAAGTTTCAGAAACTGTAAAAGCCGAAAGGACGAGGAAAATGACTGCAATTGTACATGGGAAGCTTGGAATATCCATAACTAGGAGCTTAGGAAAGGTAAGAGATCCAATCATCTGAGCCACAGAAAAGGTTGAATATCTTATAGTTGGGAAAGAAAGGGACACTGGCTAGATATTTCTTTTTTCATATAATCATCACTCCTTTAAAGAACAATAATGTACATTTCATGAATCATCTATACAAACAGATTGGCAAAAAAAAAAAGTTGCGAGAAGAAGAAAAGACTGGGATGACTTGGACAAAGTTCAAGATTCAAGAAGCAGCATTTATAGACTGGTTTTGGGGGATGATATCCTTGGGATAGACTGGTTTTTGCTATTGTTGGCCCCATTTCCTCCCTCTTCTTCTTCAGCATCCCCCAGAAATTTAGCATAGGAAGTAAGATCCAAACTGTACCAGCATCAATGAAAACAAAATATTCAGAGCAATGAAAGAAAGGATTCTTCTACCATACAGGCATTTTTCTCTATATGAATAGGGGGTTGTTTAACAAAAGTTATAGAGAAAACCATGTTTTTAATCACACTTACCAGTCATGAGGTTCAAAGTGAAGAGCTTGAGGGAAGTAGGTGTGAGCTGGAGCACCATTCTTGTGTTGTGTGTATGCCCTATCATAGAGAGCAAAGCATACCCATCACTGGGCTCTGCCTTCCTCTCTGCTTTCACAGCATCACCTTGTTCCTGTGTTCATAAACATTCCCATCAATCAGAGATTATGATAAATTGGATGACTATCACAACTCTATTTTGGGTTACCTAGCTCCTTCAAGAACCTTGCATTTTTCCCAAGAAGCAGAGGGTCATCAGGATAGGCTCTGAATCTGATCATATTCTCGTCCCAATACCCACCATCAATTCCATCTACTCCCACCACTCCCACCACTACCACCACCACCATCACACCCTTCATTAGCTACCAGTGCACCGCTAACTACTGACCTCCTCAACAGTGTGGTTTTGGAGCAAGACAAACCCAACCCTCCTCTTTCTCTTGCTTTGCTGGTTTGCGATTGAAACCTTCTTGGTTTGCACTTCCTTTTTGAAGAAGGAAAGGGAAGGTAAGTGTTAGGCTTCTGCCTTCTTGCCATTTCAATGTCTTCTATAGGTTTATATTACAAGTAATGGCAATATATAAACAACTTGGGTTATACCAGATTTAGGGGCATTAGACTGTAATAAGAATGCATGGTTGATGCCTCCTTTCTTTAACAAATATTTGATTCATATTTGAAAGTTTCTTACTAATAACTAATAATGGCTTATGATGTGAATGGGCTCAACTGAATTCACATGGATAAGAACCACATTTTTACTGCATTATCTAAGCAATCCTTGGTCCATTTCTGCTGTATTGAGTTAGAAAAAAATTGATGGCAGATATGGTTCGACCAAGAAAACATAGCAGCAGTTGTGCTGCAAAGTTTTCCCAGAAACTCAGTGCAGCACAGCCACAGAAGGAAGATCTTTCCAAATAGCTTGCAGCAACACAAACATAATTCGTGTAGTAGCACAAGTCAGCAGAAACTCTCAGAGCTTATAACCCAACAAGAGCTCAAGCTTTAGACCTAAAAAAAAAAAAAACCAAGAGCTCAAGCTAAGCATGACAGATTAACCAATTATGTATTCGGATGTACATGTACAATTGAACCAGAAGAAATGATGCACTCATTATATTCATGCAACTTCCTGTGGCTGTTTTCTTTATAGAGTTAAAATTTCAAATTCTAAGCAGCAATAATAGCTGACAAAAAATTAAATGCATTATATTCCAAATCTACCAAAGCAATTTTAAGGACTTCCATTAATTCAAGGTTAGAGATCTGCTTCTCAAGCATTTGGTAGCTAGCCCAAACTCCTAATGGTTGTCAATTGTCACACTAATATAGGAAGGCTCCACTTTTCATGAATGAGCTTTGTTTGTGTGAACAAGACAGCTGCACGCCTGCACTCATAGAGACAACAATTATTGGGGCAACCATTATAGACATACAATCTTTTTCAAAGTGCATTTCAAGGCAACTTCTGAGAAGGATACCATTAGGTCATTAACATGGTCATGGGCCATACAAAGAGATATATATATATATATATATTTTTTTTTTTAAGAAATATAAGGAAGCATTATAAAGAATTGCTTACTAATCCCTCATGAGAACATGCGGAACTCATTATTTTTGCTGGGCAATCAGTTTGGCGATTTACTTCACATGATCACATCTTTGGAGCTACACATACTATTAAAAAAGAATGCTACCAACAGGAAATTTAAAAATCACATTCTAACATAAACCACGACTGAATTTTATTTATTATCTTAAGCTTACAACACAGAGGGCAGAAACTGAGTTCAGAACATAATTAAGAAGTTGCTGAGTACCAGTTCATGAACAAATGAAGCCTGAAAAACAGGGGCTTGGTAAAAAAAACAATCCCTCCGAAAAGGAAAGGATTGTCATGGCAGACTCATAGCTGCCACAGCCAAAGCCCCCAAAATAAAAGGCATCAAAAAATTTGAACTGCCAAAAGCAACTAGATACATGACTCTGGACAAATAAATGACTTGGGAACTCTAATCCACCCTCTGAGGAAAACAAAGACCCAACCATCACGTACAGAATACAAGTTAAAAAAACGTGACCGACTCGGTAAAACCAACATTGGACAAGACTTAGAACTAGGTATAGGAATCCCAAAAAAGCTTGGCAGCAGTATTAAACATGACCAAGCAAAAACAGTGGTTCCTACACCTAGCAATATAAAACCAGGACTACTGGAAACTGTAAAGACAGCCTAAATCAAGAACCCGGTAGCAGTATTCTCAGGGATATATGGCCATGAAGCGACAACTCCTTGACAACTCCTTACGAAGAGGCAATATGCCTGTAACAGAACTCCAAGGACTGGAAACCTGCAAAAAAAAAAAAGGAGCAAAAGGCCATTCTCCCTGGAAAAGGGAACTGGGACACGCAATGACTAAAGACCCATAGCTGATGGACCCAAAAACTACACGAGCTGCAACTACTCACAAAAGCTGACTAAAATTCTGAACTTCCTGACTAGCACAACCCCCACCCATTTGGTTGGTGATTTTGATTCCAGAATCGGCAATTAACAGTTTCTTCCCAGCCTAGGAAAGAATATCACAACGCCATAGCTGCTCGACAAGCCGGTCAACAGTGCAGGTGCTGATTGCCTTGCAGTGCTGAAGATTCAAACCCACAAGGGTCTGACCCATTTTTATCAAGGCAGGAAAGCTCTTGTCTGATACTAAAGAGCACCCTGACATGGAGAGGATCTGCAGATTAAACTGGGCTGCACAGGCCAGGGACACAATTCCAAAATCGGTGATTGCACACCTTGAAATGTCAAGATCACTAAGCAATGGGCAGTTCTCTGCAATTGCTACCAACCCTGCATCACTGATCATCTTACAACCTTCAAGATTTACCACTTCCAGAGTCCAACCATGCAGCTCAACCATGGCTGAGACCACCTTGTCTGTCAGATTCACACAACCACTAAGATTAACCTTTACCAGGCCAGCCTCACAGCTCTCAAGCAGTGGGAGAACCCCAGAATCCGTTATTCCCTCAAGCCCACTGAAGTCCACGTGCTGCAGTTGAGGGCAAAGTCTACCCAACGCAGCCAGGCTAGCACTCCCAAATCCAGGGCAGTTACGAATAGACAATGATCGAAGAGATTGGCATGGAGACACCAAAGGCAACCCTAAGTTTAGGTCTTTAAGTCCCAGGCAGTAAACAAAAGCTAGAGCCTTCAATTTGGCACCACTATTAGAAAAAGCACCAAAAAACCCATATTGGGTGATCCTGTGGCACTCCTCCAAATGAAGGCTCTCCAGCGATCCTGCTGCTTTGCAAAAAGACATCAATCCACTGTCAGATATGAATAGACATTTGCGAAGGCATAACTGTTTCAAATTTGGGCAACCTTTTCCTACTGCTTCAAGCCCCGTATCTGTTACACCTTGACAGGATGTAACAGTGAGGGACTTCAACTTCTGCAGCCCATGACCATTTCCCATGACCCAGAAGCCCCTCTCAGTCACATTGGGGAGGCTGGTAAGAACAATATCGGTAACAGCCTTGCAATAGTGTCCAATAACAGCAAGAGACACATCAGTGATGGTCAACGCCTGCAGCTTAACCTTTGCCAGGACATAAGAGGTGGAAGATAACAAACCAGCAATTCCATGATCCCCAACAAGAGGACAATTTTTGATCAAAATGGATTTAAGATTGGGGCAGTACCGCCCGAGAGCTTGAAGACCTTCATTGCCAATTTTAGAACAGGACTCAAGTGTTACATCGGACAAATTAGGACAGTTCTTTGCAATTGCAATCAAACCCTTATCAGATATTGCAGGGCATTGGCAGAGATCAAGCTTCTCCAACAGACGACACCGACTAGAAATCTCACACAATCCTTCATCCCCAAAAGTAGGCACATTCCAAAGAGAAAGAACCTTCAGTGAAGGACAGCCATGGGAAATTGCCCTAAGGCCAAGGTTTGTAACCCCACGACCCGGATTGCTTCCTCGGATCATAAGTTTGCCCAATCCTCCTCGACTAGCAGTTCCAACAGCAATGGCAGCAAGTCTAACATCTGTTACCTTCTTCCCTTCCAAGCTCCTGGAAAGATATCCACAACTCTCGGTCTCCTGCTCTTCAGCCTTACCAGTGAACTCGTCCTCAGGCTTCAAAGATTGGTGGATTTTGTTGCTTGAGAATTCATCCCTATGGATATTGCTTAAAAGCATAAGCCAGCGCTTGGAAACACAAGCACAGGCACTTCTTTCCTCGCCTCCAGGTAACCGTTTAAAGATCTCAAAGAGGCATTCATCTGGTAGAACATCAATAGACACCTGCTTCTTCTGCTCAAAATCCCCTTCACTGAAAACAAATGGAGCACTGACGCGAGACCTCTTGCGAGGAGGAAAATAGACATCCACTTGATGACCAAGGGACAAAAAGAGGCCTGCTTCTTTGGGGTTTGTATATATAGACCCCCCAGGGCAAAAATCATCATTACCTGGTAACCAAGAACACAATATTAATCAATAAGCCATATCCTAATTTCAAAGTAAATTAAAAAAACTATCACTCATACTATGTTACCAAGGCAGGTGAATGAAAGTAGCATCATTTAACTATACTTTTTGAAAAATAACATAAATACAAATCCCTATATAAGGTGTTTCAATAAACTAATGAAGATCCAATCCAATATATATTGTGAGAAGAGTTCCTTATGATTATTGTTGGATTTTCCAATCACGAAGATCAAAAAACCACTACAAAATGATCCTAAATATTCAATTGAAATACAACAGACCACTAAAAAAATCAAATTAAAATTAGATTTTCAATCAAGATCTAAGATCTCTGATTTAAAAAAAAAAAAATCAAGATCTAAATTAATATTAATTGTACATGTCGGTGGCTCAATCTATTGACAACAGAGCACAATATATAACAAAATCTTAAACGAGATCCATGAACCCTTAATTTATCCTCACCCAATCTAATAAAGCAATTAATTTCAACCAAGAAGGGAAAGCAAAAAAACTAACCCCTAAAAACAAATACATGAACCACAAGGCTCATCTGATTCCAAGGTCTCTCATCTGAAGCTATTTTAGCTAAGCACCTAAAAGTATTAACAAAACTACAAAATTTCAAAATTTACAACAAAACTCTAATTCATGTGGAAGATCTAACTAATCAACAAACAAGACCATCTCAATTTCAAAACTTTCGTGTCTGATCTACAATTATATCAGCAAAACAGCCTTTAATCACAAATTTCAACAGACCCAGAACTATATTAAGCCAAAAAACATGAAACTCAACACGTAAACGTGAAGCTTACCAGAGAAACCGAAGAGCTTTGACATGGGTGCAGCTCAAAAAACCCCGGGAGGTTGAAACCGCAAAGCTTTCCACAAAGGAACCCTCGAAAGAGAGCAAAAAAGAGAGACCCAGAAAAGATTAAGACTAAGACAATGATCAATATAGCTTGGAGGCACAGATGCATGAGATATTGGAGAGCTAGAAGGACATGAAAACCCTATCAGAAAGGGCCAAAAAAAAAAGACAGAGAAGGAGAAACAAAGGGTGAGGGAGAGAAGAGAAATGAAGGGTAGTTATTGGTTTACTGGGAGATTTTATTGTGAGTGGGGATGTCGTTTCGGTATATGCACATACACGCAAGGATAACCCACGTGCAATGTATTTAGGCTATGAATGTGGTTTTCTTGCCATATTCTCTTCACCCAGCACCAAAACCAGAAACCGCAAGCTGCTTTCCTTTTTTTCGTTTGGTTTTGGTATTAGCCTTTTCTTTGAAGTGGACTTGTTTGGACGGGGGGTTAGCTTTAGGCCTGTTTGGTTTGATGGAGATATATCCCCCGTTTTATGGTATGTATTTTAATTCTTGGTTTAATCTAAAATCACTCTTTAGATTCTTTCTAGGAAACAAAGTCTTTATTAGGATGTTGTTGTAATCTTTTGCCTTAGATATGTCACTAAATCGAAAACATATCAAACTATGTAATTTTATATTTAAATATGAATCGAAAACGCATCAAACTAGATATGACTTTATATTTAAATTTGAATTGAAAATATATCGAACTAAATATAACTTTATATTTAAATTGGAAATGCATCTGACCATATATTTAAATCTAGATCAAAAATACATCAAACTATATATGGCTATATATTTAAATTTGAATAAAAAATCCATCGAACTGGATATAACTTTATATTTAAGTTTGAATCGAAAACGCATTGGACTAAATATGACTTTTATATTTAAATCTGAATATGAAACATATTGGACTGTATATGACTTTATATTTAAACCTGAATCGAAAATGCATGAACTGGATATGGCTTTATATATTTAAATATGAATCTATTTATTCTTGAATCATTAGTCTTTTGTCTTAAATCCGTGGGTAGGCACTTGTACTTGAAAATAAGCTAAGTCGGGCAAACTAGCTGATTGATCTAATTTGGTCTAGTTCTTTTATGCAAGTTTTGACACTTAAACCGTCCTAAATTGGTTCAATCCTTGATTTTAAAACTTCTAATTACGTCAGACTTAATCGAATCGATCTTATATAATTAGAGACGTGGCACTTACCCATTAGCTGGAGCATATGCTTATTGTTGTTTACTGCAGTGCTCCCCACACCGAATATTCACTCTTGTAACCCAAAAACCCTAAATTTATCCCTTTTAAGTTAATGGATTATCTCAAATTAAGGTCATAATTGGATTATAAAATTGAAATTACAATCTTTATGCGATTAATTATATTATATTCGTCAATGAACATTTGCTCTAGTGATGGCAACCGATCTCAATTTTGTTGAGCGAAAGTCTTAAGTTCAAATTTTATAGACGCCAATTATTAATAATGAAAAAATATTACATTATATTTGAATTATGATCTACTCTATTAATAGATTTATTTTTCTTCAAAATGAAAAAGAAAACTGAAATAATTATCATAGTCGTATAGAAAATGGTAGGAAAGGATAAAGGCTAGTCTTGTAGAAATGTGATAGCCAATTGATTTTTATTTTTTTTTAACATACCACTAGATTAATTCAAATTTAGAATATACCACTTATACTTTATCTAATACAAACATTTATAAAAAAAAAATAAAAAAGATAATTAAACTTAAGTTTTTTAGGAAAACAGTTTTTGAATAGAGACCAACAGTGTTTTAAAATTTATAAGAAAATCTTTTTAAAATTTAATAATTTATAATAAAAAATTTTAATTCATAATAAAGTTTTTTTAATTTATAATAAAATCTTTTTAATTCATAATAAAGTTCTTCTCCGATTTGAAGGGTATTTCCCTTTCTAGGGTGTAGAATGAGTTTTGTAGAGGCTGCATGTTTGAAGTTAAAACATAACATAAAGTCGTTAAAGAAAAAAACTAAAATGACTTCCTAAATTACTACCGGTTTTAGTTTAAGAAAGACTTATAAAATGAACTAAACTCTAAATCTTTCTTAAAAAGATTACGAGCATTCACCTTTATATTCGAGATCCTAAGTTTAAATATTTATTGTCTCAAAACAACAAGAAGAATTTGGGTTGTTAACTTGTTTTAACTGTGCTTGAATTTAATATAAACCTTACATTACCTTTTTCGATTACTTAAAGAAAAAAGTAAATACAACCACCCTTGAATTTATGATATAAGAGACTTCAAATTAAATAATGTCCAAACACATAAAAGGAAAATTCCATATATGTCATCTAAAGTCAACCAACTGTGTGTTCTTTGCATCATAACGAGGGAACAATGAACTTAAATCTCATGTCTCTATTGCAAATTGGTCTGAAAATGAAATGTTGAAACTTGTAGTTTCATTTTGTTAATCATATCAAATCCATTGAATTACATTTACTTTAGCTATTTTTTAGGACAATTTCTTTGTCTTTTACTTCTACCTCTCACTTTATTTTCATATTAAAATACATTATTTCTTTGTTAGGCCCAATTTTCAGTTTTCAAACAAGTCGCTATAATTCTAAGGATTGACCTTGACTTAACACACTAACCTTCATTTATTATGGAAAGATTCGAACTCGGATTTTAACTTCAAGTTCCCACCTCTTGAGTTTTTTTTTTTTTTTTTTTTGGGCTTTTTAGGTAAATAAAGAGAGGGATTAGAGATGAGAGATAAAGGAAGCGAAAAAAAAAAAAAGGAGAACACATAAATAAATCAAACAAATAATGATTCTAAAGTTAACTTTTGGACTCTTGATGATAACTAAACCCAATATCTAAAATATTGCAATGTTAAATAGGTTTACTTTGTGACAAATAAGTCTATGTTTTAATTCATTTCGTGTTGAGTGCTTAGTGGATTTAAAAAAAAATGGACAAATTACCAGTTTACCACTAGTAACAGTTATTTTTAGGTTATAACACAGGTTGATATGACATCATAGGCTTGAATTGTGTATTTTATGTTGGTTTTATTAATTTTTGATATGTTAAATAAGAAAAGACATAAGAAATATCAACAAGTATCATTTTTATGTAGTTTCATATAGTTATTATCGCACAGTAGTAATTGTTGAGCGCTCGATACTGTTCACCGAACGTTTGGTGGATTTCATGTCGCGCACATTTCATTTAAATGGACCGGACTTTGAATTTTTTTTTTTTTTTTTTTTAAAACCCCAAAATAAAACTAATGTTTTTTCTCAAAAAGAAAAAATCAACAATAATTGACCATCAGATTCATCATCCAATGAGAGAATCATGAAACCTGTTTTGTTATTTTCCGGAATATTCCCAAAAAAAGTTGTTTGGATCATTTATGATAGTGGAAAGGGTTAATTGGTTCTATGCTAGGCTTGCTAGTCACGTTTGCAAAATTTAATAAAGTTAAATTAAGATGAAAAGTGTAGTGAACTACTCTAATACAATATGAATAAGGTCAAGTTTGAGATTGAAGTTAGGTTAAAAAAATCGATTTTAAAATGAAGTTTTGATCGGTTAGAACTTAGGTGTTTGGATATATTTTTTATTTTTTATTTTTTTAAATTGGAGGTTAAAAAAGGCAGTACCAAACTGACTTTAAGAATCATTTGATAGTACAAATACTATCCCAAACTTAAGAGACCATGTATTATACTATCTCTAATAGAAGTGGGAATCACATACCCATGTACCCATGTGTACGAGTCTTAGCACAAATTAAGGAAATTCAGTTAAACTCATACTCAACAGGAGATTAGCTTATTCATCCTCTCTAATTAGTCTGAGACTCTTAATTCGTGGTTGGCCATTAAATATGTGGACCAACTTGCTGATTTCCTAATATGTATTTCCAACTCATATGCATATATGCATTGTATTTGGAATATATATGATATATCATCTATTTTTGCAACACTTTTTGCTTAATTATAAGCCTCCAGAGTTCCAAATTGGGTATAATTAACTAGCTAATTCAGTTCAACATCAAGTTGAGCTATTGTTCTATTGAGTAATATATATGGGAGATTCAGCTGTATATGGAACCATCCATGCCCTATAATTCACCGATGCAATGTGTCCTTAATTAGGGGCCAACCTAACCTAATGGTAAATCCATTTTTTTTTTAATGGTTCAAAGTTTCCATACCTTCACAGTGCATGCACTTCAAAGAAAAAGAAGAAGAAAAAACCTACTACCTCATTGATTACGATAGAGGTCTACTAGCTATATGACAGCACTACACATACATATTGAAGAGTTACGGATACCTAATTGCTTGCTTTGTACACATGCACTAGTCCATATGTGTAAAATAATATTTTCAGAACTTTATCAACTGATCATATTTAGCTGATTATGTGAGGTGTTAGTTGATATATGATCAGTTTTAAATGGTAGTTCTAAAAGCTGATCATACATCAGCTGACACCTTACATAATCAGTTAGTCTGATAAGCTAAATATAGTTAATTGAAAAAATTTCAATAAAATTACTCATATATGTACAATATTTTATATGTGAGAATTACTCATATATATGTACGATGTCTTATATTTTTCATTTAATTCATCAATTAATACAAAAAATATAATATATTAAATATTTGACAAGAGAATATTACACTATAGTATCATCACTAATATAAACTAGCCGTCTCCTTGGATCCAGATCCAAACGTAACATAGAAGAATGAGAAATGGTAACGATAATTACGCTATGCAATAGCAAGTGGGCCGGTGCCACTAATTACCTTAAAACAATTAATAATTTAAAACTAAGAACCATACAATCATAAAATACTCTTCTCCATAATACATATTTTTTTGGTACATTTTTCCATGATTTTTAAACTCAAACATAGACACCTGTATTTGTATAATATATATCATAGACTGCCTGCAATGTACAAGGCAGAGCCAGTGTACGGAATTATCATCTCAAGGTTCATTGATTCTTCTTCTGCTACTTTTCTTTATAGGATGATTCTCTTTTGACCGATTTGCTGTTTCACAGTTCTTAATTTCTTTCTTGTTTTAAAATAATGAAAAAAAATATGTTTTTTTTTGGTTTTAGAGAATCACAATTGACCATGACTCTCTTTATTATATCTCAACCATCATGTGATATGTGTGATGTATCACTTTTACATTATGTATCAGTGCTCCTCTATACATGATTAGTTTAAGACTAATACTAAAGGAATAACTATTCTTCCATTATTTCAATTTTTCATTACTAATTGTTGAAACACATAACATAACATAACAATAGTTTATTAGTTATAAATAAATAAGATATAAAGTGAGTCCAAATGAAATTTTACCATGTCAATTAAAATCTAAAAAGTTAGAATAATAATTAGTGTCCATCTCCTTAGTATTATTGATAATCTATACCCTCATCTTCTAATGTCTCCTTAACAAACATCCACTTGAGATTAATATATGGAGTCCATTAACACCACATATATATCCACTTGAAGTAATGTATGCAGTCCCATGATACCCACAAGAGCAATTTAATAATGATCATCTCTGCTTTACTTGGAGATGTTATCCAGGATCTCTCTCTCTCTCTCTCAATTTTATAATGTATAATCCAACTCAATCAATTTGGAAATGCATGTGTACCTGCTATATTTGACTATATTCCAATGCAGCTAGGCCATGGCTTTTGTGTACATCTTTCATTCTTTGAATCTAAGTAATCTCTGCTCATTAAATTATTTGCCTTCTAAGCTAAATAATTACTACTTTTAAGCCCAATTGAGTATATAATCAACCACTAAATCTAGCAACTTGAAGTATAATAATTAGTTCCACAGAAGAACCGAAGCAGAGGCACCATGAATCATGATGGTTGCCATAAATATATAATTTAATTTAATTATTAAGGTGCAGATCATCAGCCAGCTAAAGCTAAGCATGCAACCTCTCTGGCTCAGTGGCTATATATCTCAATGAGAATATGTTTTCCATCAGCTATGGATTTGGATTTTCACAATGAGGACCATCCTTCTCCAAGATTCTGTGGAATATGTTTTCCAGCCAAACATCAATTATTTAAGCTGCAGGGTAATTAAGGACTAAACTTAATCAGGGCATAGTTTGAATTCCTCTAATTAATCCTCTGCAGTCTGCAGTTCTCTAGTTTAATTTAGTCCTTACATTTTACTATTCAACATATTGACGATTGACATATTTAGGGGATGACCAAAATAAAAGAAGAAGACACATTTAGGGAAATTTAATGGCTTAAAATGTCATATACATAAGACATGTTTAAGCCCAATAAAAGGGGTAATTTAAGAACTTATTCTTTCAATTTTTTTTTAGCATAACACAAAATATCATGAAACAATAACATTTTTGTTATCTGATGGTGCATATATATGTTTATTATGTGGGTCAAATCATATAAGTGGAATATGTATTATTGGGCTGGTCCATCTCATATTACAAAGTTCAAATGAAGCTGGCCCACATCCACTTTCAATGTTGGAAGGGGTGGGACAAAACATCGTGTTGAATTATCAATGCTCAATATGAATTATGAGTGAAAGAGAGGGTTGGTTTTATTTTTATTTTTTTATTACCATTATTTTAAACTTGGAAGCATAGGAAGGGGCAAGGACTTGATAAGAAGAAAAAGTAAGTTCACAAATGATTATTATTATTATTTTTCTTTCAAATGGAATTAAACGTGAAACACGGAACATGCATGACATTGTATCTAGATTCGGTGATCATTTGAATGTGAATCACATTAGTCCACTCCTGAAATTTCTTTGACTTTAGGTCCACTTAAGACGGCTCAATGGCTCATACTTTGGTTCTACACTAACACTGTGTTTGATCCATAGGCTTCAAAGTTCTTGACATCATATGATGCCACCAAGAAAGCACTAATGTGTTTTGTGGATGAGGTGAACTATATATATATATATAGAGATACATACATACAAAAAAATGTTCTAAAATTAACTGGTTAATAAGTTAATACAAAACTAATCATCCTATTGGGCTCACCGCACAATATAAACTCAAAATTCGAACCGTCTATTTTTTAGACCCTACTTCAAAGATCATCCTTGTAAAAAATTTATAAAATCATTTAGTCATTTGATTATAACAACTATTTATATACTTTTATCGAAAACACTGATTGTCTATTTATTTGATCTCAATTAGATGACTAAATAATTTTCAATTTAGTTAATTTTTTGTAATAATGATCTTTGAAGTATGATCTAAATAATTGACGGTTCGGATTATGAGATTAGTTATGTGGTGGTCCCAAAAACATGATTAGCTTTGTATTAATTTGCTAACCAATTAGTTTTATAGCACTTCTCTATATATATATATATATTTAGGATAAGAAACAATATCAACTCAGTTTGCCAATGTTTTCATGCCTTGGTTTTGCACAAACATTCAGATTTCTTCTGGGTTTTAATAGATGCATGAGAGCTCATCATAGTTTGATTTGAGTTCAATTTCATGAGTTTGATATACATTATAGATCCATATTTAAATAGTTTAAACTTGTAGACAAGGCTGGATTTGAACATAGTCCAATGAGGCTACAGCTTTGGGCCCTCAAATGTCTACAGCCCTCAAAATTTATATACACTTTATATATTGTGTTAGATCCAATTAATGTATAAACAAAAAATTAAGTTTCAATCCAAAAAATAGAATAGCCAAATTCAAAAAGACTCATCTATTCATTGAACCCAAAACCCAACTAGCCCAAATGTACATGAATGATTAAGGGTCTCATTTTTTGGTGTTGGTTTATAAGGCACAGGCGCACCTGCATGTTTCCCTTTGCTTGCATCTACTTGATTCTTCATGTGCAAGATGAGACTACACTTGAGGAAGGGTGTCCATTCCCAAAGTGCACCTACATGTTTCTCTTTGCTTGCATCTACTTGACTCATAATGTGCATGATAAGACTACACTTGAGGAAAGGTGTCCATTCCCTAAGTTTAAGCTTTTATGGTCCGATAATTGTTTAATAATTGCATCAGTCTACCTACGTTTTGGGATTTTTATTTCTATAATTTGGTTATGTTTCTTTAGCCAAGTGTGTTTTGGATTACTTAGCCAAGGAAAAAAAATTACAACTCTTTCCTCTAAACAATAAAGCAGGGGCTTAAAACTTAAAAGGAGGTGAAGAGAGGGACAAACAATACCTTAACAAGTATCTAACCTAGCAATTCATATATAGCAAGCATCAGTATCACAGACTTGCGTAAATTACAAAGCAGGGAGAAAAAGCAAAGAGAATAGAAAGAAGTTATTAAGGTTTTGCTTGGTCAATCATATAAGCCCTCTTGCTCCCATACATCAACAAGAAAATCGATCATTTCCTGTCATTTAAGTTTAAGCAAAAGTCAGTCAAAGAGAGCTTGCAGAAGCAATACCAAAAGAAGATACAATGTCAATATGGAGCCAAGTCAACTTACAGAAAGAGGGATTGGCTGCAGAAAACGCTTGTTGGTACCAAGTAGGCTATCATAAGTTGCATTCCAACTACAAAACACAATAATTGGATCATTAGTATAATACTCTATGGATGCCTAATTAAGAAAATGCTAATTCAATTCAAGGGACAAAAACTTGCTCGGCAGCAACATTGTATGTAATGCAATCCAAGGTGCAAGAGAAAGTTAATATCAATCAGGGCACTTTGGAAATTTTGAAAACTATCCCTTTTTGCTTTCATTAAAGACTGTTAGGCTGGACATGACCGGACAGCACAAAAATGAAAAAAATCCCATTGTGAGCAGCTTTTCAGGTGGAGGAAGAAGAGGGTAGAGATGGCCAAAGCAAGTCATCAGTGCAACCCATGTGTTTGAAGGGAACAACATGAGCTCTTTTTGACACTTGCCCAAACATTTGGCCATCTCTACCTCTTCTTCCTCCACCAGAAAAACTGCCTGACTTATTTTCACTATTTTGTGTTGTCCAGACCTCTACAGACTTCCAAAGGAGGCCTTAAGTTTTAACCCTTTTTTGCTTTCATTAAAGACTTTTAGCCCTTTGTTCTGAGTCACAAAAATATAGTCATCGAGTAGTGCTCGAGCTCCCCTCAAGTAATGCTTGAATCCCTCTTCGAGCACTACTCAAGGGCAGTGGCCGAACCTGCCTAAAAAATTTAGCCGGGATGGAATATTGGGCCTAAATGAGAATGGAAATGGAGGGTTGAGAGTTGGGACTTAGTGGTAGGGGTCAAAGGTTTTAAGGTTGGTTGCACACAAAATTCACTTGACTGGAATGGGATACAGATGGAGATGGAGTGGGTTAAAACTTGTTGGGCTTTTGAATTAACATAGAAAAAAAATTTGTGGTTGGGCTGTAGCCCCCCCCCCCCCCCTCCTCTCGAGAGAGGTTTAAGCAATATTCAACGGTTATACTTTTAAAACTGTAGAAAAATGGCTTTGATGGGCCCAAATTTTGGTTAGTTTTCATAATTTCCCCACATACTTCTACAAGCTAGGAATTGCCTATTCATACTTGAAACATACATGTTAGCCACTTGAGGGATGATCTAATGAATATCAGGAATAGGTAAAAGGAGAATGCTGCTTCTATAAAACGCCCCTACAATGATTAAACACTTCAGTATCATAGATTCATAGGCAATAAAGAAATTCACCTTATTCTAGGTTCTCGAACTTGCGACTGGGGTTGAGATCTTCTATTTCCAACCCACTGCTGTCTTGTCTGGTTCCAGAGTAAGAGACCTGAATCCATTAAAGTTATTATAATGAATGATTTAGTATGAGAAATGAATTGGAAACAAAGGCATCCATGATACAATGATAGCTCTGGACAAAAGTTGAGCCACAAAGTTTCAGAAAAGACTACAGAGCTGTCAGAGCTTCACTTTGCAGATCTGAGAGATTACAAATTGATAGACTGACAACATCAACACCACAGCAAATGTAGATTTTGCACACAAAAAGCACAAAAATCAATAACAATGATGAAGATAGAAGAAAAAGGTTATGTGAGTCAAACTTTCATAAAAACAATACATCCACCATTTCCTTCTTTTGTTGAAAAAAATAAAATATGCATAGAAAGCAGTCATAGAGGAAAAACTCATAAAAGCAGTGTAGAAGCTACTTTCAGTTGTATGTTATCTGTATTTAAGAGAAATTTCATATTTGAAAGCAATGGTGAAATTCTTGAGATAGATGAAACCAAAAAGGCTAAAGCCAACTGTAGCTCTTTCTCTTACTGACTACTTCCCGGAAACATGATTGTCAGAACTATCTAGCCCCAATCCTGATTGGACCAATTTTATATGGACTATACCAAATAAACTAGAAGGAAGTAGGTGATTTAAACAATACAAGCATGACAAGGCCAAAGAAACACACAATACAAATGACAGTTTCAATGAGTAACTATGGGACATGTTCATACCACACAACAGANAACACGAGAGAGAGAGAGAGAGAGAGAGAGAGAGAGAGAGAGAGAGAGAGAGAGAGAGAGAGAGAGAGAGAGAGAGATTAAAAGTAAACTTGCCATGATTTACAAATTCAGGAGTATTGCTTGTGCTGCCAGAAGCACCGTGGGCTTCAAGGGGCTGGTTTGAAGTGCTAATTGATGAGATGCTTCTCTGGGACTGGACAGCACTGTTGTCCATTTCAAAAGTGCTAGTGCTCCAGAAATCCTCTGATATGCTATTTTTCCTCACTGATCGACCTTGAATTCTCAGTCCGTTTGATGGTTCATCCACCGCAATAATAAGTCTGGGTTTTGTACAGGATCCAAGACAGCCTCTGCTCTGTTACAAATTAGGTTTAAGTAACCAAAAAAAAGATTAGTACCACACCTATCAACTCGAATCCCAGTCTACGAGCCAGAATTTTATCACAAACTATAAAATGCACACATATATTTGCATACAAAAATTCCTTTGGAACCCCAGTCCCCACATCCCAGAAAGGAAGAAAATAAGAAAAGAGTGAAAAACCAGTTGCATACATTTGCCCATGAACTAAAATTGTACGATCTTCCAATTACTGAAATATCCACCACCTATAATCAAATCTGGCTTTCTTTTTTCAGGTAAAATAGACAGAACCTTACAAAAGAAAATGATGTAAGCTTATAAGCATGCAACCTAAGAAAAAGGTTTGGATAGCTGTCATAGTCTGCATAAGCAAAAATATAAATGCAGGTAGCAATTAATGAGTGCAAGTTCCTATAAGAAACCGAACATTAAAAAATAATGAAAATACACTTGAATGCATGAATGTGGACCCATCACTCTATAAGCAAAGTATTGAGATTCGGCATTTTTAAACCACGAAACGCTCAGTTTTCATTTCGGTTGTAACTGTTGGTTTCAAATTCACTATGGGAACAAACAAAGCCTAGGAATCAAATTCAAACATAAATAAAAGAACTTAGCCACTCACACTCACACCACCAGCTCCAAGTTCAACAAAGGCCAAAATGCCCAATTATGAAAAAGCCTCTTACAATAAGAACAACACATGGCCATTTTATCGATCAGATATTCACCAGGAAAAATTTAAGTAAGAAAAGAAAGAAAATTTTCTCCCTTACTCTGAAAAGTGCCTTGCATTTACTTTTGACTTTCTCCATAATTAGAACCACAAGAGCTTGAATACAAGCTCCAGAGAATACAAAAAATGAACAGCAAGGTTTCTTCCCAAAGCATCTCTCCGTCTGGGACAACAAACAACACCTAGAATACATAATTCCTATAGAATTCCATGCAAAGGGAAAACCCTTCGAATATAATTACCAACTGCCTAAGACTCAAAGAAAAGAATGGCAGATAAAAAAGCCACCAACACATTTCCCTGTTCACTGACTCTCAAGCTTGCTTAACATACAAGCAAACCCAAGTACAAAGATTAAAAAAAAAAAGTTAAAGGAACAAGCTTGAGCTACAGAAGGAAACCGTAAGCCCCTGTTTGTTCATCCAGAAAGCTAAGGAAAAAAGAAGAAAAAAAAAATGGAAATGTTGCACTTTTGCACTTTTAAATTTTCTAATGTCAATAATTAGAAGATAAAAAAAATATATATATCATTCTCAGATGTGAAGTATCACTTCTTTATTTTGTTCTCATTGCTTCTCTCAACAACCAGACAATAAGCTACCCTCCGTTTGGTTGCTGAGAAAATCCACAAAAACAATCCAAGTTTTCAAATTTACTTCTTTAGTTTCCTTAATTTTCTCAGGAAACAAACAGAGCCCATTTTTTTTTTTTAAAAAAAAAGAAAAGACAGAGAGAGAGGAGTAAGAAAAAACTCACCCCATGCATGTGAAAATGGCAGAGACCCAAGACGGAAGGAATCTACAGCTTTTCATCTAGACGCGGCCAACCTCAAACCTCTCCACCAAAACCCTAAATCCACGAAGGAGAGAGACACACCTCACGATCCTGCATCATACATACAATTAGAGCTGGTAACAGGCCACTCACAGATAGACACCAATCCAATTTTAGCCAAATTCAAATACAATCACCAAGATTCAAGCTCTGTTTGGTTCCCAAGAAAAAATTAAAATCACAGAAAGGAAAATGATTACTACCACCTTCCCTCAAAAAAAGAACAAACAAAAGGGTTTTCATTTCCAAGTATTACTATTTTTATAATAATGGACCTGAAAGATGGCATGGTTGAGTTGGAAATTGGGTAAGGTCAGGTTCTTCTCTCCTTCATGAACCAGTTGGCCTTGGCCCTCTGGTTGGTTTCTGATTCAACCAAAGAGGCACTTTGCTTCCTCTCTCTCTCTCTCTTTCTTTATTATTTCTTTTTTCTCTTCTTTTTTATGTGCTTTGTGATTGCAGGCTTGCAGCCTTGCAGGTATGATTAATTTATTAATAGGAGGGAGAGAAAACAAAGGGTTAAGTGCTGAAGTGGAAAGAGGGAGGATTAGTTTAATTATTGGTTGCTTTGGTTTTTCCATTTTGTTGTTGTAGGTTACAACTTACAAGTACAACCACTTCTGTGAAATTTTAGGATTTGTGTTGGTGTTGGGGGGGTCCATAGTGGTGTGGTGGGGTGGGGTGGGGTGGGGTGGTGAAATTCATCAATCATCTTATCATCATTCATCATCCATTTAGTTTTTTTGGGTATTTTTTTTTTGTTGGTTTTTTATTTGTGGATCACTTTTAATATTATTGGGTTTGATGAATGTTCTGTTTCCTCTGTTAGTCTGTTACCAACCCAATTATTTGATGGTTCAAAAGAAGAAAAAAAAAAAAAAAACCAATTATTTGAGTTCATTGTATTTGTGGGTCTCTTGTGGAGATGCTGTTTGTTTATCTCCTTTTGGAGATGCAAATTATGGATTCTGTGTCAGGTATAATTGGGTTTTGCTTTTTTATTTATTGACTTTTTAGTACCCCAGCAATATAATATGAAATATGCCCTAAAGAATGGATTTTTTTTTTTTTGGCCACTAAAGAAAGGATTTGGATGAACCAAAATAATGAAATATTGACCTGTAAGTTTGAAGTGGATAGGGGAAGAAAAAGTCTAAGACTAATCTATTAATCTATATATATAGGACATGAAAAGAACCTCTCAGATGTATCAATTCAAACTAATGGATGAGGACCTGCGGTGTTATATTTTTAATTGAAAAATTGAACCCGATAAATTTTTTTTCAAACATTTGAGAAGGTGATTGATTTGTGCTTCACCCAAGTTGGCATTGTGGTGGCACATAGCAAAATGCCAAAATGTGAAATCTTTTTGTCTGTTGGGTCTGTAGGGGGCTTTGTGCTACCTGTACTGCATTGCAGTGGTAAATTACTGTGAGTAGAACTGTAGAAATATCTGTTACTTTATCACTTGGGCTATGTTTTAAGTTTTCTAAATCAATGCTTCCAAATATGTGTGCAGTGTGCAGTGTGCTGCTGGCCCTCCAGAGAGGCCTTTCATCCTTTGTTGTCCTTTGTGTTAACGATATTCATTAATGTGCAAGAAGTCGTCTAAGTGAAAACAAAACACCTCTTCCAAAATTTTGAGAAATTCATTGATGCAGAGGCAACTTATTCCATTGCAACCATAAATTTACCAGATAAAACAGCTCAGAAGTCAGAACATATGCAATCTGCAAACCTTTGCAGCTTGAAAAGAACGAGGTATTGGAGGGAATTAATGTATATCCAAAGCAATAAGGCCACTGGGCCTATAGTGGTGAAGGTGGACACTTGTATGGGTTGTGCCTTGAATTTGCATTAGAGGGCAGGAGGAACTAGAAACTAAACTATCTAAACACACACACACACATTAGAAACGGAAGAACATTTTGGATTCTGTTGTTAAGAGAAACAATGCAGGATTATATTTGATAATTAAACATTAAATTTTATTTTGATAACAATTGCATATGTTCTGTACACATCAGAGTGGCTGACATTGTTAATGACTAGTAGGAATGTAATATTACTCTTTGAGTAGACACAACTGTTAGGTGGTGAGGATTGGAGGAAGGTACTCAGATTTGGTGCCCAAAACTCGAGCCTTGGTGTCAGGGAAATGTTCGAACCCTGGCAGTGTTGTTAGAGTTCCACTGTTGGTTACCTCAACGGGGTAACGAAGAAGGTGACCGGGAAGGTCTTTATCAAGTGTGTCACTTGCGTAAAGATCCCAGTTCCTTTCAGCAATCTGATTTACTAGTTGGACGCATTCCAGTGATTCTGGATGGCTGAAGGAGTTGTCAGGCACTTTAAGGTGCTCATACCATAGTGTTCCCCTGAAAGCAGCGATCTGACCGCTAGTTGGGTTGGTGGAAGCTAAATGGTTTGGCTGGAATCCTCCCATAGCAATCTCGGAGTCCCTTGCCCCATCCATTGACCTTTGGTTTATGTTGGCTGATCCAATGATTATGTATTCATCATCAACTGAAAGAGGCACATGTTAGCAGACTTGATTAATTTGCATTCAAACATGAGTAATGATCTAGATATCTGGCATGTTTGTTACCAGGCTATGAATCATGACTGCACATTCCAATATGATTCACAACATAACTTGTAAAAACTGTCTGACATGTAAAACATTCTCATTCAAACATAACCTAGTAACACCTAGCATTTCATGTTTTTAATTAAGAGTTAATGGAAATCTACAGTTACCACTTACCTATCATCATTTTCGAATGCACGTAAATCATGAAACGTCGGGCCTGCTGAGCTCTTATATAGTCAGTATCTGGCTCTGGAGCCTCTGGAGGTTTATATTCTCCATCCTTGTTGGTTTCCCGGTTCCCAAGGCAGAAGAATGTCAGATAGTCCCTGGGGTGTGCAGTTAAACCCTTTCTGTGAATGGCATCAGAGATATCAGCATACATCATCTCCATTGTTCTTCTTTGCCAATCTAATATAGCCTGAACAGAAGCACTCTCAGGTATACCTTCTGGCCACATTGGGATAACAATGTAGACAGTGAACCTTTCTCCTGACTCAATTTTACTAACAATCTTCAGTGAGAGCTCCTTTGGTATAAGATGCAAAGCATTAATATCCTCATCCTTAATGTCCTTTGATCTCCAGCCAAATGAGCTTCCCAGGAAGTACTGATTCTCTATGTAAATGAATTTTTTTGCTCGGCGAATGGCGTGGATATATGCGTCCTGAATGCTTCTGTCTATGATGCTATTCTTCCCACTAACAAGGCCCCTTTCTGTTGCTTCCCGTGGTCTCTCAGGAAAGCCAAAAGCAGCCCCATTATCAATGGATCGGAACAGCTGAACATTCCACACTTCATTGTCATCTAAGAATGTATTTTCTAACGGGTGAATTGTGATGGCTTCAAGCTTGCCTAGTGAGATTAAGAATTTTTCGCCAACTTGCTTCTTCCACCTCTGCTCAAAGTTGTACAAGACATCCCAAGCAACAGGCCCTTCAAGTTTGCAATGAATATCATGCCAGGGCTCCCTTGGACCGCCTTTCCTGATTGAAGAGCCTGCAAAGTTGGGCTGATGGAAATCTTTATTGTGGGTTGTGCCTAGAGTTGCAAATAGGGGATGGTTTTGAGTATCATATCTTCCATCACAGAGATCAATACCTCCAACAAAGCTCACAATCCTCCTCTTTTGTGATTCTCCACCAGGCATCTCACTGTCAACTACAATTGTTTTCTGATGGTGAGTAAACATTGTAGCAGTCTCAAAACCCTGGACTATGCTTCTTCCAACATCAGGATTTCGAGGGCATAGAAAGCAATGAACTTTCGTGCTTCGAAAGTATTCCTCAGTTTCTTGATCATGGGTTGTCATCAAGCCATCCTTCTTCAGTTCCTCCACAGAAGTTCTGTCATCCCAAACAAGCAAAAGAACTAAAACACCCTCATCGGCCTTCTTCTTGAGAAGCTGCCCCAGTGTAAGCTCGTCCCCTGGTTTTCGCCTTTTTGGATCCCTCAACAAGGTTATTTCAGTGTGCACAGACCACCCGGTTACGTAAATAAAGTGTCTAGCATTAGTGATTGCATCAAAGATGTCCTCCCAACACATCCGAGGCTCATAGATTGTTCCCGTGGCCATGTGAGTCCGACGATTAAATTCTTCCGCGACATGGGAATCTTGGTAAAGGGTAACCTTGCAACCCTGTCTTTGATTGAAAAATGTCCAAGGAACACCCTCATACTTAGGACTTCTAATTCCCTGAGACCAATGTGTATCATCTTTAACATTGGAGAATTGCAACTGAACATGAATTCTAGAATCACCATGGATGGGATTCTGATCTTCATCTAATATCTCAGCCCATCTGTCCACCACATACCCCTTGAATACATCTTCAACAGGTACATAAGCTCTTCCAACAAGTGTTGCCCCAATGAGATCATCATATTTGACAGTGAATATGACATGTGAGATATAATGGGCACAGTAGATGTGAAAGCTTTCCCTCCATTTGGGGTTTTGGGGATCATTCACCATCCTGGTTCGCCCGACCCTGGCCTTGTCTAGATCAATTGTTGCATAGAGTTTGGTTCCAACAATCTGCAAAATGTTTATGGTATATATGTCAGAAATGAATTATGCACACAAATATTGGTTGAGTACTTGAGTAGTCTGGAAGCAAATGAGCTTGTTATTTAGCAAATAATGAATAACATACCTGAGGCCCACATAGCACCAGCCTCTTGATTTGATCAAGACATTTTTTAGGCGACTTTTGTGTATCCACATTGCCAAAATTGAGAGGGAAAAAACAACCAGGCCAAAAACACTTCAGCATAAGAGAATAACTTTTCATTGTACAGACACTTTAAGCATTGAAAGAGAGTTGAAAACAATTTGAAATCAGACATCTGCATGGTATGGCAGTAAAATTTGTGCCAACGATTAGAGTTCACCAGCTTAATTTGCATGGCTATACTGATCAAAGATGATGGACCTTTTCTTTTCTTATTGTTATGTTTAGTCAAACAACTGGCCAAAGAAGTTTCCAACAAAATCTTTGTAAAACTTATGAGTACGAGAGTCCAAAACTGTTTGGTATCCTATTCAAAAACCATTTTTTATTTCAAAAACAAGAAAACGTGTTTTGCAAACCATTTTCAAAAACAGTTTCTAGAAAAAAAAAAATTCAAAAGCAGGCATCTTTTGAAAAACAATAAAATATCGTTTTTCTCCTTTGTTTTTTTTTTTACGCTCCCTTCTTCCTTAGCTGCCATTATTTTTTAAATTCAAAAATTGTGTTCAAATTTTAAAAATTGATTTTGAAAACTCACATTTAAAAAACAATTCTTAATTAAAAAAAAAAAAATTGAGTAGGATACCAAACAGAGCCTTCACACTATTTGTCAGAATCCACACGAGTGTCACCACAGCAACAAAAGTTAAAAAATTCTTGGAGGTCCTACGATTATTGGTTGGTGATCCCTCGGGGAAAATGATTTTTTATAATTTTGTGCAAGGAGATAAGCTTCTCCAATAAATACTCCATATATATATAAATCATATGCTAATGGAAATTTTGCTGGGGTGAAAATTCGTCACAACCATATGGGCAATGAAATCTATGGTCTAGGATTATTTGGCAGATGTATCTAATCCAACAAGTTTATAAGCCTACAAATGAGACAAAGAAAAAAACTGATATATGGTGCAAATCAATAATGTTATTGCATCACTTTGGCTTAATTTGCAGGGTTGTTCTAAGCATGTTTTGAAAGTAATTAATCATTCAGGCTTTGGTACCACCAATTGGGTGGGGTCCATTCTATGATTAATAGGGCCTGACTCCTGAGTCCTGAGTGTGGCTTAGATATTTACTACCTCTTTAATTTCTACCATTTTGGTTGAGAGTGCAGACCAGACCTTGAGTTGTTAGAAAACCAAAAAGTCATGTACATACCTTCGACAACAAGTTGAACCCACATCCATTATATAGCCTATCAATTTCAAATATCGTTGCAAAAAGTGTCCCATGAAGCAAACGTGGCATTGCCTTTCTTTTCTTTCTCTCTCAGACAGTAACAAACAAAGAGAGATGTGTATATCTACAACAAACCAAAACCAGAAAGACATTAGCATCATGCAAAAAGACATGAAAATGACACCAACTTTGAATTTTGATGCTTATGTGGAAGGTTCAAATGGTATCTTACAAAGGAGATTTGATGGAGAAAATTTGGTGGTAAAGGTTTTGGAATGAATCAAATACATATAGAAAGAGAGAGGGGAAGAGAATCTCATTGGTTTCATGTGTGAATGAAGGGAAGGAATGTGTCTGCAGAAAATTGAAGCAAGAATCGGTTCCTTCTTTGCTTCCAAGGAGCCCATTGTGTATTTGTGTGTGCCAACTTCCAAGTCATCATTTAGTAACAATTGTTTAAGAATAACTTTTAAATGATTTAAAATGAGCCCAGTTAATTCACCATATAAATTTAAAACAAAAATATGGGCCCACTTAGTGTATTATTAGTCATCACCCACCATAGGCCCAAAATGAAAGCTAATTGGGATGACTCATTTTCTCCCTTCTGTTCGAATTTGTTCATGCAACTTCTCTTATATCGGATCTATTAAAGTGTTAATCCTTTTGACCCAATCACCAGAAAAAGAAAAGGAAAATATTTTTTTTTCTCTTTTTCTGAACTTAGCGCTCAAGATTTCTATTTCGTTAATAAGGAATTTTCATGAGCCACTCTCTCATAGGATACAAGATTTTAAGGTCAATTCATCATGTATTTTGACGCTTGTGATGGTTCAAATATTAATTGTGAACAAGTTTTTAGCACTTAAAGATGAAAATAACTAAATAAGTGCAGGTCTGAAAAGTAAAGTGTGAAAGACAAAAACAGAAAAAGTCAATACAAAAGAGTCAAGCCAACAATAAATTTAGACACCAAAACGTCAATAATTTAGAGAACTCGGGTCCTAGCATAGTAAATAACCAAACCACTACAAGTCTTCTGAGTCAACCTCCATCCAAATAAACCTTTAAATGAATGCAAAGAAAAAGAAAAAAAATCAGACTGCACGCAAACCCCTTCAACAGCATTCAATTTTCTTTAATAATATGAACCCTTTCTTTTAAACAGGATCTATACAAGCCATAGAATCACAGCAATACAAAAGAAAGAAAACAAAAAGCAGGGTAAACAGAACACTGCCATATATGCATTTCTCACAACTGCAAACTCTACTGTACGAATTAATATGAATCATTTTTCTAACCTTTGAATTTGATGAATTTGTTTTTCATTCAACTGTCCGTGACGTTTGTATTTTGATTTAATTCAGGAATTTTGAGCTCTCAGAGCTAAACATTAACATAACATTTCTATTAAATTTATTTTATATCCTAAAAAGAGATAAAAGTTTATTCTCAAAACTCGAGAAAGTGCTCGCCTATGTAAAAAAACCTTTGTTGAACACTCTGTGATAAGTGCACATCATTGATGCACAGTTATATATATATATATATATGATTTATGTGAAAAAGTTGTTGATAAAAAATTAGTGTTTGTGAATAGTGGGAAGATAATTAATGCTTTTCTTTTTGGTGGGCAGAAGGTCCATAACATGATGGTCACAATTTTCTTATAGTTCCAGATGTCAAGAACCAAGGTGTCTGCAATGGTGTGTACAGGTGAAAACTTTATTGCAGGCTATACTAATGCACAGGTCACTCTCCGACCAATCCACCGACAATTCATATAAATGTCCACACAGACTTTGTACAATACATTGCCGATTCCAAGTTCATGCTCTTCATCATGACTAGTACTACTCACTCATCATGCATCATCATCACTCTACCCTATACATTATAGCTAGCTACCTCATCGATCATCAATTCATCATCATGATCTCCAGCTAATCCCCTTACTTAAAATCCATATTTACCTATCTCTGCAACTTCTGCATCTCTCTCTCTCTCTCTCTCTCTCTGTGATCATATCATCTTAAACCAAATTATAACAACAAACATGGTACAATCAAGGAAGTTCAGAGGAGTCAGGCAGCGCCAGTGGGGCTCCTGGGTGTCAGAAATTCGCCATCCTTTACTGTAAGTACTTCAACCCCATTCACATTATTGCACTCTACATGCTTCTTATCACACACACACACATATATATAGACTATATATATATATATGTGTGTGCATATTCGCCTTTAATACTTCATCCAACTCCATTTGCTTTCTTACATACCTCCTCCAACATCATTTTCAGATTCATATACATATTTATGTATAATTGCACCTTATTAATAGTTTTAATTCGCAATTTGACTATAATATCTCACACTGTCTTACTTCATTTGGTTGCATAATGTGATCTTTGTTTCTCTCTCATGTTTTTAGTAAGAGAAGGGTGTGGCTAGGCACATTTGAGACAGCAGAGGCAGCAGCCAGGGCATATGACCAAGCAGCCATATTGATGAATGGTCAAAACGCCAAGACCAATTTTCCCACCACACCTTGTCATGATCAAGAATCAAAAGCTAGTGATCAAGGCCAACATGAGTCTCCCTGGACAAATCCCAAAGCGCTTTCAGAGCTGCTAAGCTCCAAGATCAGGAAGTGCTGCAAAGACCCATCTCCATCTCTCACCTGCCTAAGACTTGACAATGACAACTCTCACATTGGGGTGTGGCAGAAGCGCCCGGCTGGGTCCCGAGCCAGCTCCAACTGGGTCATGAGAATCGAGCTGGAGAAGAAGAAGAAGCAATGTTCAGATTTTGAACATGGATCTTCATCGTCCACCTTGTTGCCGGGTTTATCACCAACGGCTGGGATTGAGGTTGGATCGGGTGAAGCCGAAAATGATGAGGAAGAGGATAAGATTGCAATACAAATGATAGAAGAATTGCTCAACTGGAATTACCCAATTCCTTCTTCTTCACCACCTACAAGTAATGTTCAAGAAGGGAATTAAAAGTAGTACCTGCTGTGTTTTTCTAGTACTTAATTAGTAGTAATAGTAGTAGTAGTAGTAGTGATATCATAAAATGCCACCTCACTATTGTTTGTGATGGGTGATGAATGTGGAAAATTGTAGAAAGATTTAAAGCACTATACTACTTAGTGGAGGGTTTAACGTGCATGCTCATACTAAGATTAATTATTAGCATCTAGGTTCTTGTTAACATAAATCCATAAACTCTCAGGTACTTTGTGGTTAATTTGTATATATAGCTATATATATATATACATACATTGGCCTGGTATGCAAAGGCAATTATCAGGAATTATGTTTAATTCTCAAGATGCACTGAGTTTTTCATGTGTACTGTCTTTTGTGTTTGGTCAATAACTTTGTGTTAACAACTAATTAGAGTAAATATACTCAGATAGATCACATATGCAATTCGTGTGTAATGTGGTGGTAGTTACTGAGAAAATATGGACGGATTTAAAGTAGGAAAATGTGTAATTACTATAGCTTATAAGTAGGGGTACTATATTTTTTTGATGAAATTAATTGACAAATATTTTACATTTCTTATATGATGGTTGAAAAAAAGTTCTCTCTCTCTCTCTCTCTCTCTCTCTCTCTCTCTCTCTCAAAGGCATTGAGCCTACAAACTGTTTTAACTTTTCTCTTAACGGTATAAATTATTAATTTCTATTCTATCTAGTAAAATTCTATAAAGTAAAAAGAGAGAAAATTTGAGTGAAGATTAAAAGAGGACTCTATTGACAAAAAGGAGAGTTTTTGACAAAAATGACTATAATTCATAGGGAAATGAAATGCTAACCAGTAGCAACAATTTGAGGAAGTGATATGAAAATGACAGATAAATTAAGTCTTTAAAGTTAATCTAAATTATGAAAAATGGTAAAGAAATAAGTTAGGATCACGATACATTCGAGTCGGGTTAAAGTCCTTCTAATGTAATTAAAAAACAATTCAATAAAACTAGTTAGATTACATTTATTAAGGGGTATATTTATACCAAATTAAGAGAAGTAATACCTGCTTGGTCTCACTTCTAGGGATGGCAACGGAACGAGAAGGGCACCAGTGCCTTCTCCATTCCCTGCCCCCGAACCCGCTAAGGAGTTACCCCCAAAACCCCGAATCCCACCTTTTTTTTTTTTTTTT
>QANW01005609.1:4171068-4196852 GCA_003254865.1 Dryas drummondii | reverse complement strand
TTTTTTTTTTTTTTCTAATTTTGAAGTTTTAAATATTTTAAAATATTTTATATGAATTGTTTATTGTTGAGTAATAATTAAATATAAGGAATTAACTCATGGTTATATTTTTAAACACATGACAGTATTTTATATAGGAGGTAAGCATACACCTGAGTTAAATGGGATAAGCAAAACTGCTCTTCCTGTTATTTTGTATATATAGGATTTTTGTAGAATTGCGTATTTTGTACACTTGCACTGTTTTTTTTATTTGACTAATTATTGAGGCATAAAAATAAAGGAAGGAGAGCAAATGTCAAAAATAGAAATGTGTAAATCATCATCTTCTTTTTATATTTTATATAATTATACTATTCCTACATATAGAACCATTATAATATCTCGAGATTCTTTACTCAATAGTTTTGCTTGTTGTTAGTTGTTACCCACTCCACTCATACGTGGGGGTACCCTACTAACTTGAGGGTTTGACAAGTCTACGCTAAGACTCAGTCTATTAGTTCAATAGTAAATTAGTATGAATTAGTGACACATGATTATATATATATACAAGAAGGTTTTATTGTAGGATTTTTCAATAAAATTATTTGTAGGATATCTTGTGGAACCCACTTTTATATATTTTTAACAATCCAAATTTTTTATTTTTTAGACTTTTATTTATAAATCATTCTTATAAAAAATTAGTCAAATCAAAAATTATTTGTCTATCTAATTTTAATCAAACAAATAGATGAACAAAATTTTTTTGATAAAACCGTCCATTTATTTTATAAAAATTAAATAAGTAAATAATTTTTTATTTGACTAATTTTTTACGAGTATGATCTATGAATAGAGATTTAAAAATAAACAATTCGAATTGTTGAATAATTACATAGGAGTGGGCCCCATGAGAAATCCTACCTTTAGTGTTAAATATAGAATTCTACAATGGAGCTTTTATATATATATATATATATGCAGGCTTCTTCTATTGAGATATACTTCAACTTATTTATGTTGAGGTATGACCTTATTGGAGCCCACACGAGTCGTTTTGTGTCGATCCGAACTGTTCGCAAGGATCATCTTTATTAATAGATCCTCAACATAACGACTAGTGTGGGCCCCAATAGGATATACCTCTATATATATATATACAGGCTCCTTGTATTGAGGTATACCTCAACTTATTTATGTTGAGGTATACTCTATTGGGATCGACACAAAACCACACGAGCCGTTTTGTGTCGATTCGAACCGTTCGCAAGAATTATCTTCATTGATAGATCATCATTGCAAAAAATTAGCCAAATCGGAAATCATTTACCTATCTAACTTTGATCAAACAAATAGATGGTTTCATCGAAAATATTTGGTTCATCCATTTATTTAATCAAAGTTAGATAGGTAAATGATTTCCGATTTGACTAATTTTTTGCAAGGATGATTTATCAATGAAGATGATCCTTGCGAACGGTTCGGATCAACACAAAACGGCTCGTGTGGGCTTCAATAGAGTATACCTCAACATAAATAAATTGAAATATACCTCAATAAAAGGAGCATATATATAGAGGGCCCTTCCAATAAGGGATCCCTCATTTAGTGTTAAATGAGGGATCACCTTGTGGGGCCCACACGGGTCGTTCTGTGTTAATCCGAACCGTCCATTTTTTACATCTCCATTGATAGATCAATCCTGCAAAAAATCAACCAAATCGGAAATCGTTTGCCCGTTCGATTAAGCGATCAAAGTTTAGGTGTTTATAGAGGAATTTGTTGTTCGTCCATTTGTTTTAAACTTTAACCGCTTAAACGAACGGGTAAACGATTTCCGATTTGGCTGATTTTTTACAGGGATGATCTATCAATAGAGATGTAAAAAATGAACGGTTCGGATTAATACACAACGACCCGTGTGGGCCCCACAAGGTGATCCCTCATTTAACACTAAATAAGGGATCCCTTATTGGAAGAGCCCTACATATATATATATATATATATGCTTTTATTTATGCGTATACAATAATTTCTCATAAGAAATCCACTGCCATTGCATATACATTATAATTATATACCATATACTATGATTGCCAAAGAAGTGCCTACCATGCGCTGCACGCCTAGGAAATGAAATAAATGAAATTCTGGGAATGAAAAAGAAATTAATGCAAAAGAGTTATATCGATCAATATGCTTAATTAATTATATTGAAAACAACATCTTAAGCAATTTGGACGTGCAAGACTTTTGTTTCAACGTCAACTTAGATTTTGTATATGAACAACATATTCCAGATGGGCACAAAGAATAACCTTTTATTTTCTACTATGAAGAATTAATAGAATTCTTTGGTATAAAAATCACTTAAAACTCAACTTCAATCTTTCCTCAAATTAATTACCAAGAACAAAAAAAAAAATCCTCCAATCAAATAAATCCCAGACTCATAATTTTCTCAATCAAATTGGGTATTCTGGGTTCGTAAATTTGAGTTTACTACTAGAATGTTTTTTTTTTAAGTCGAACTTTTTTTTTTTTTTGGTTGCCCAAGATCTTTAAGTCGAACTTTAATCCTAAATGTGAGATTGAATAGATTGTATATTGGAAACTTATAAGCTAGCCCTCGTAGCCTATCAGCCATCAAAGTAGCTTGAATGATTTCTGGAGTTAATTACTGCCAATAATTCAAGAAGCTGGAGAGTTTTGAAGGCAGCAAATTAAATAAAAAGGAACAAATTAATCTTGTGGTGCAAATGGTAATGAATTCAGACCACAAGATTGTTCCTCTGATGTCCGTACGATGAATACGAATTCATGAATGTAAAGCTGACCAACTGATCGACATGATGAAGGGACAGCCCTCAGTAGTTGGGGGTGTTCAATGTTCATAAATGCTCCATACATCAAGGAGGACTAAGACTTACTGAGAGAGAGAGAGAGAGAAGAGGCTTAATTTCAGTGCATGTGATTATCAAAGGGGCAGTTGATGAAGATGTGACAGTGATATATAGATTTTAGTTGTCATTGTTCATTGTTGTCGTGGATCGTTCTCCCTCTCAAGTCTTAATATATTATATAGGTATATATAGAATGAATATAAACTTGTGTAACAATCCATTTTTCGAGTAGAGTGTTGGAATAATGTGATGGATTAAAACAACAAATACTTGAAAATTACAGATACTGAAAAGGGTGGCAGCTCATTTCGAGTTTTCGTAATGAAAAATAATAATAATAATAATGATCGGTAATAATTGGGAGTAACCTCTATTTGGGTCCTACATCAGTTTCTTCGTGTACAAGAAAATTGTTTTGTTTGTTTGTTTGTCCAATTCATTTTCATTGTTTCAATAGATAGTATTAGATAGAAGCTTTTTCATCTTTTAAGAAACATCGTACTTGATGATATGGTGCTGATTGATGAACCGTACTTGTAAGATGAGAATTAGATAGAGTTGCGATATGTGAAAATTTGTGAATCTTCATGCTTTTAGGCATGGGAGGCAAATGAATATCACATGGATATGGTAAGCCTGCAATAAGATTCATTAATTTAGGAGATCCATACATGAAACTGTTACAGCTCCTAAGCATTAATCATTAGGATATGTCAAGCAGTATAAAAGGAATTTAGAGAACAATAAGCATTAATCAAGAGTTGGGTTTCACAATTTTCTAATGCTTGGGTAGTAAGACAGAAGCTGATACTATTTCAGTATCTCTCTCCCTCTCAAGATATCAGCTATTAAGCCAAAAACCCAAGCCTTCCTGCTTGAATTAGCAGATAACGCAGGGTTGAGCCACATGGATCTGCCTACAAGGCTTGAATATGCAAAGGAACAAACAATTTTGCAGTCAACCAAAAGACACTTAATTGCAAGCAAGCTATAAACTTCAACAAGTCACATTTTAAAAGGAAAATCTAAACAGAAAATTAAACATAAGAGCAGACCTAATAAAATGGCAGAATGGCCTTGCTGCCATGGATTTTGGCAGAGACACAGGAGACAACTCTCAAGACCTTCAAAATGTATGACACAGCCTCGAGACAACTCTCAATAGCTTCAAATGCTTGTCACATACGATCAGCAAGGTATCTAGCCAAAGAGTTGATTGGCTTTGTAGAGTCAATAATCCCCACTTCACGGCACTTAATCTTGATCCGAGCAAGGTAGTCAGATGTGATCCAGGGAAAGCTTAACATCACCACATCTCCAGAACCATCTGGCTCTTGCAAATGCAGTGATTTTTTCACCCATTCAGGATGGTAGGTGACCTGGTACCATGCTGATGCCTTCTTCTCATACACAACATTCTTCTCATCATCAGTAAGTGACTCAAAATCTGAATCCATCTTCTCAAAAATTTGCCTGAATTCTTTCTTAAGAGCACTGTAGGAATGCTTCAGCCTCTCCTTCAGATCCCCTTGCTTCCTGCTGTTGGACTTGGGCATTGACCAAACATGCCCAGTAACAATCTCTTCTTCTCTCTTAACTTTATATTGTCCCAGTAGTCCCTTCAGCTGACCATCATAAGAGCACTTTCTCTCCCATGCATCAACCATGAAATCAGCCGCTCCTGGAACCTCCAGATCCATATCATATGGGATGTCACTGGGAGCATAATTTAGCTCAGAAGAGGTTGCCTCATCTTCATCATAAGCATCTCTAATCTGGCGATAGAGTCTCCCCAAAATTTTAGTTGACTTGTACGACTGGTAGTCCTCTTTCCCCATGAAATCTGGGTACAACTTTGGCTTTAGGTGTGGTGGCATGGTAGCAGTCTTCCCAGTTTTCGGAAAATCAACTGCTGTTGCCGCTAACTCTGCTAGTAATTGGCAGTTCTCATCCATTGCCCCGTATTCACTGCGGTCAGCATGAACCACATGGGCATTGCATATAGTCCCCAGGTTCTCATTGGCCATGTTTCTCACAAAAAAGTCTATTATATCCTGTGGTATAAACACAATGACACAAGTGAGTTTCTGTGGCATACTTGGGATTCCAAAATAGTGTAAATCCAGAAAAGAAAACACGATTTTGAATGTAAAACCTAATAAATCCAGAACAAGTTACTGTAAATTATATCTTCATTCTTACTTTAGACAATTGCTCAGAACATCGTGACATTTTATTGGCATGATTTGGAACTCTGGATGTGTTTATTAACAGAACAATTTCTTGTAATCAAACCATTTGCTAGGAAACTTCATGATGGAAATTCATGTTTTTAAGAGTATAAAATATTTGTTGGCATGCATCTTGATAGTTTAAGCTTTTAGGAACTAGGTAAACCAACAAAATCTAACATAGTATCGGAACAGGAGATCCTAAGTTTGAAACTGCAACCTCCCAATATTTGTTGAATTCTATATGTTGGGCCCTTTAGTACTGGGAAGAGGACCACAGTGACGGGTAACATTAGCGTATAAAATAATTGTAGTCCACATCTTAACAACTTAAGCTTTTAGGAATAATAGTAAACCAAAAAAATTTAAGCCATGTATCCCTTAATGGTACCACCAATAACAATATGGTGTTATCTAATGTGTTTCCAAGAATTTGGTTGAAAAGAAACTTAGGTACTCCTGTAGAGCATAAAACAAAACAATATTGTATAGCATTAACTATACATGATTTCTGGCCTTAACGTACAGTGTACTAACATTATCAATTCTACAAGAAAAATTACTCATAAAATAGGAGTCTGACATGACTTATCCAATATAATGAAATTGCAGTGTTATCCTAATTTTAGAAGCATACAAGATAATAAGAAGTTGCTTGTCCAAGGAAGAAAGAAAAATATATCCATTACAGAAAAGCTACATGGAATGAGGCGAAAATTCTACATGTTTGAAAATTCAATTATTTAAAGAATCTCATAGATAACCGTTAGAAATGGCAGGTAAGTACCAGTTGATTGACAGGACGCCCTTGAACTTTGGGTTCTGCAGCAGCATACTGCATAGGTTCCGAGCTCTTCTTACTCAGGGGAATAAGATTTTCATCCCATGTGACAAAGTAGAGGTCCCCATCTAGGTCACTTCCAGAAGCTTCATCCGTGTGGGGCCTATCACCCTTCTGAGGGAAAACAAGGCAATCATATAAGTGGTGTAGACCAGGGGCATCAACTGCTTCAAGAATCCTTATATCTCCTGGATGAAGGCAAGGATTCTTTGCTATCACAACGTATCCTTTGATTACTTGAAGATTTTTCTCTATCTGAGCAAACCTGGAGCCATGCTTTGCAAAACAGTTTTCTAGTGATGGGGCAGACACTTGGATAAAGCACTGGCCTTGCTCAAGTACCCCTAGCTCATCTAGACAGCCCATAAGCCATCTCCCAGAAGGAACAAAAATCCTAGCCTTTTCCCGAAGGCCCCAAAGCTGTGCGGCTTGTATACAGGTTAACATGCCTCGCAGATGAGGTTCTGTCTGGGGCTTGAAACCTGCACTCAACATTACAGCTGCTGCATTTCCTTGCTCAGCGCAGGATGCAGTAAGAACATCAAATGCCACATCCGTTTCCACAAGCATCCGCATTAATTTGGAAACCATTGTCTCCTGCATTCTCCAGAATATTTCATCTGGGACATTCAGTGTTGAAAGCAATGTTATAATCTGCCTGTTTAGGAAACCTGGCTGCAACCTAGTCCAAGAACAGATTTCCAATGTAGTATGGTCTGACCGAAACTTGTTCATGCTAGGCCTTAAAGAAAGCCGGAACCCATCGCCTTTGGATGGCCAACAAGCGATAACCCCTTTACAGCCAGCATATCTAATTTGATATGCACAAGGTGGATCTCTGTCCAATTTCAATTTCTGTGCAACTTCCAGTGCAAGCTCAGGAGTGATCATACCAATCCCATCTGAGAAAACATACCCATTCCTCTCAACATCTGGAAGGGTAAAATCAACCTCGCTTGATGGAACTTCTATTGTTGCATATGTAGACGAAAAGCACTGACCCATCCTAGCAGTACATTTTGCAATGTTTTTGTTGTCGAACTTCCCCATCCAAGTTTTGATCTTGAGGACACTAATGCCCTTGTCTTCAGCAAAAAACCAGGCAGAACGGTCCTTCAATTGATTTGATGAGAAGGCCAAGAAAGAGTACTTACGACCACATAAGTAAAATCCATCTGTCAGAATGTTCCTAACCCGTTTATTTACTGCTGTTTTTTGAGAAAAGGAGTATGACGTGATTTCCTTCACAATAGGAGCGACATAATAGTTAAGAACATGGGAATTAATTGTCTGCATGCCTTCATCCATAAATGTAACCCTTAAAAACCGATCAGAAACTTCTTTATATTTTCTAAGAACCCTATTGGATAGTTCAACCTCTGCCGGAAGACAATAGGCTTTAGTTGGGGTAATAGCCAGCCTCCTAACTTCAGAAATATCATCCAATTGTTTAGGATTCTTGAAAAGCTTGGGATTCTTCAGCAACCATTCTTGGACAACTTTCAGCCTCTTGCAGGCATCAAAAACTGGTTGTCTGCCTGAACACAAGTGCTTCAATGCAGCCACATTGACCTCCTTTGGTTGGTTTTTCAGTAAATCAAAGAAACTATCTGACAACTGGTACTGGTTAAAAATGCCCTTGTGCATTACTGCATTAACCAAGAACATTATCTCAAAGGAAATATCTTCCTTGTAATGAAAGCAGAAGAAAGAATCTGAAATGGGTGTCCCAAAATCGGGTTCATCCTGAATCCTAGGTGCCCATTTGATGCAAACCTCCTGCACCCTTTGTTCTCTAAGATAATTCATGGCCTTCTTCAACTTTGCACCATGGCGGGGTGGGATTGAAACTCTGTACGAATTACAACGCCCTATGGCCCCACTAGGAGTAAAATCTGTGGTTCTAATCCAAGGATCATCATCATCCAACAAATCAAATGGAACTGATTGTTCAATATCATCATCAGCAGTTCGATACGAAACCCAGGGTGATGAAGCCAACCGCAGCAGAATTACAAGATATGACGTATCTGAATAATGTTTAATATCAGTGATGTCTCTTACCAGGAACTCCACCTTAAAATCACATTTTATCAATGCATGCTTCTTCCTCCCTTTAAATGAAAAGGCAGTATCTCTTGTAAAACAAAATTTGCATGTCCTATCAAAAGGATCCACAATAAAATCAACCCCATAAGGAGGTCCTCTCCAAGCAATAAAGAATTCATCTTGCCAAACTAAAGTTCCAATCTCAACACGCACATCAGATAGCTTGAAAGGAGTTTTAGTATTCCTCCTCCTGTTCAAGGAGTATGGATTCTCGGGGCCCAAACTTACCTTCAATGGTTGGTTGTTGAAAAAAAGTTCACAACGCCCCTCAGCATCCATAGTAGAAGTCACTGACTCAGGCAAGGCAAAATGCACAAATGCATGCGGCTCCACCTTCTTATAATCATCTGTTGTTTCAATATCTGCTGTACCAAAGAGATCAAAATTTGGAAAAGAATCTGGAGGGGTCCAAGAAGTTTTTAACCTACACCTATATACAAGCCCAATTTCATCTTCCAAGTATTTTACAAAATCTTTTGCCTTAACATGACGGTCGAATCCCCCAAAACTGACTTGAGTTACCACTGTGTCCTTTTTGCTTCCTAATTCCATTTCCTCTATTAAAAGAAACTGCCAGTTCAAAGCTTATGAACAAAAAAGAAGAAGAACCTCTTCAGTCAACCTGATTCAAAGAAACAAACACGTGTCTCAGCAAATGTGGTAATATAGGCTAACATTCACAAGACAATTCTACCAAAAAGTTATATATTCCAGTATAAACTAAAAAATAACCCTTCTCTTGGTAACTGTGAACAGTGAGGATGGAAAAATTCAACCTAATGTCTGTGTTGTCTGTTTGACAAAAGCTGAAGAGATATAACACAACTAATTGTACCAGACACGTTCATAAAATTCCTTTCTTACTGGAAATATGCATCTCTGTGTGTGTACTTCTCTATCAAGATTAAGAAGTTTGAAATAACTTCATTTGTTGTGAAAAGGAGGAATACAAGATTAAAATCAATAGGCTCACTAGAAATGCTGGAAAAGAATGTTGTGAACAGACCCAAGGATTTAGGTTCCAATCTATAAAAAATCAAACTGAATAGAAGTATACCAAAAAAAAAATGCAAAACAAGAATGTGGTTTGGCTTTTGTTCTCCACCCAAAGACAAAGATGACAATAAATTCAATCAAAGTTGAAGCATTAAAGGGTGTAGACAAAACCAGAACAGTGGTCTCCACAACTAAAACACCCAAGAGTGCCTTACACCCACATCAGACTCTATTGGACTCTCTGCAACCCTATCACAGATATCCTATATTTCAATACATCCCCACATAACACAGCCAAAAGGATTAATCAAATGGCAAAGAATTCAAATATAATATGTCACCAGAAGAAAAAAACCAAAAACCCATCAAAAATATTTTTAAAAAATCATCCACTCAACCCCAATACAACAATCTAAACTTTATTTAATCTCAAACTAACAATATATACGAGTATCACTTTCTATTCTTCTCCTAAACTTTTTTTTAGCATATCATCAGAACAAGAAGCCTCATTTTGCCCAGGAAGAGACGAATTGAATAGAAAGTGATCATATACTTTTAAAATTAAACTGAATACAACTGTCCTCAGTTAATTTGACGAGATAAAAATTTGAAATGCAAATGTAGATCATTTTACCTGAAACAACAAATGTAAACCAATTGGAACAAAATTTTATTTTCTTATCAACCAAACATTCTTTTTACAATTACCCATAAACAGAAACAAGACAAACGCTTTTCCCACATTTTCTCGGGAAACAAACACGGATTAGCTGAAATTTGGGGAAGGGGAAAGAAGAGCCCTACCGATCGACCTCTGGAGCTTCAAGTTAAAATTTGTAATCCGAGCGCGACACTGTGTCTGTGTGAGAGAGAGTGAATCTGCGACTGAAGAAGACTTGAATGAATAAATGAAAGAAACGTGCGTGTCAGCTTGTGTCTTTTCAGTTAACTTCCTGAAGAAGTTCATGACTATGAGAGAGAAAGACAGAGGGAGAGAGAGATCTTTTTTTTCTTTTTCCTCCCGCTTGATTTTTTGGTCAGGGAACAAATGAAAGTTGTGGCCCTTGTGGGGGCTCCGTTGGAATAATGCTAAACTATAGGAGTACCGAAGAAATCAACAATAACTATTTGCCTAAGAGAATGGCTATATATATAGACTCGTTTAAGTAAGGATGTCTTTATTTTTAAAAAAGTAATAACAATTTTTATGTGTAACACCTGACAATATAGTTTAATGAGCAAAATCATTCATTTTTTAGTTTCCTACATAAAAGTCATCTCTGTAAAAAATTAGTAAAATCTGTAATTGTTTGGTCATTTAAAATGTGCAAACAAATACAGTCCGTAGAATAAAATTGAAATGATATTAACTGTAATAAACTGGTTAAATAGTTTTCGATTTGGCTGATTTTTTGTAAAAGTAATCTTTGAATAATGTTCTCAAATGAACAATTCTAAACATTGAATTATAGGTATAGGGAGAATGTTCTTATTTTTGTTAAAGTAATGACATTCTTATTTGAAAAATTTTCATATATATAAAAGTAAAAGATAATATTAATTATACAGATTCAATTATGTGTGGACGTGTGAACATCCGAACGTGCCACCGTGCGCTCGATAGCATCGCCAAGCATTGGATAATGATTTTTTAAAACATGCGCTCAGTGTTGCTTCTTTCATCGAGTTTTGAGGGTATATCTCAATGGGTTCACTTCGTCCCCTCTTAAGATATAAAATAAGTTTGGTGAAAACATTATGTTAGAATTTAGTTACGAGATTTTGAATTTCTAGAGCTAAATTATAACATAAATATTGACAAAACAACACCAGTGCTCGATACCGCAAAATTTTATATTTCAAACGATTAGCGTGCGAACGTGCGACTTGAACGAGACAATTCATTGTAATCCTTGCTTTCTTAGTCAAACAAAGAGAATATTCCCCATAACCACTTGACAGTCGAATATTCCAATTCCACATCCTATCCTATCATATCTCTCTCTCTCTCTCATCACAAACCAACGTCGCCGTAACGAAACCCGACAAAATCACCGGTAACTTCCATTAGCTCTCGGTGTTCTGGTGTGCGCGGGAGCATGAAGTTCTCGAAGAGCCTCGGCATCCTGATCGAGGAGGCCTTGCCCGAATGGCGGGACAAGTTTTTGTCCTACAAGGACTTGAAGAAGCAGCTGAAGCTGATCTACCCCAAAGACGGAGACAAGCCGCCGAACAAACGGCCCAGATTGGCCGACGACGAGGCCCGTACCGACGGTGGAGATTTCGCCGACGAGACTAGCGAAGCCGGAGACGTTTCCAAGGAGGTCGCCGATTTCGTGAGGTTGTTGGAGAACGAAATGGAAAAGTTCAATGTCTTCTTTGAGGAGAAGGAGGAAGTGTACGTTATTAGATGGAAGGTATAAGTTTCGAATTGAGAATATGATTGATAAATGTAATTTGGATTTTAGAATATGATTGTTCTGAAATTGAGAGATTGAATTGCTGCTTGGAAATTCTTGAACTTTTTGTTTGTTTTGTGTAGTAAGCTTGGTTTAGGAGATTAAGAGATGTGTATTGATGTGTAATATTGAATTTGGTTGGTTTTTGCGTTGTTTTAGGCCATGTTATGCTCGTAATAGCACAAATTCTAGAAATATTGGTTTATTTTGTTGATTGATGTATGTAATATAAGTTTGGTTAGCTAATTGAATAGAGAAAACTTAGCCCACCTTTCATTCTGTGACCAGTTTAGTATGTTGAACTTATACAATTAGGAATTTTTTTGTTTTTAATAGGCTAGCATTGATATATCTATCTTGTTACACAAAGCATTGATAAACAACATTTAGAAGCAAATGGTGTTGAGGAATAGCAATAATTAGGATAAAACAGGGTAATTAAGGAAGATGTGCCTCATGTTTTAGATAGGGTCTGGTTTACTGTTGGTAGGAAAGTTTTGACTTTTGCTTATTAGCCATTAAAGGAATACTTTGTCTTGCAAATTGAAACCAACTAGTATGCTCTCTTGGAGTGTTTTAATTGTGTTATCTTTCAAAATAAAGGAAAAAATCTGTTTAGGCAAAGCTTATTCTCTTTCAAATTGAGTTTTCTGCTCCTAGAAAGATGTTATACACTTATAGCTGCTCCAAAAGCTGTTCAATATGGACCTCTAGTTTTTATTTGTTTGAATCTCCTTTTCCTCTAAAGTGCTCTATCTGTTATAATACGTATCTTCTCCTTGGAAGCATGTTCTTATTGCCTTTCTTCGATTTTCTGGGATTGGTATACATTCTCTAATCCTTGTTTGGTCTAAAGCACCACCGCAATCATCACCAACCCTGCTTTCTTCGAAATTGTAATAATCACAGCTCTACTCTCTTCTTTGCCAAATGTTGATGACTTCTTGTTGAATGGTACACATGAATCAATGGATGACATTTTGAAGTCTCTTAATATACTTGTAAATATACTTGGTCATTTCCTCCCTACCTCTTTAATTTTTTATGGTGGAACATAGCTATTGCTTTGGGACCTGCCCATTGTTGAATAATGCATACTAAGATACATGGACATGTTGTACAAATTGATCTTTCAATTTTTCATACCTTTTGGGTTGATTTTGGAATGCAGGAGCTGCAAGATAGAGTAGCAGATGCCAAGGACTCAAATGAGGAGTTGATGAAAGTAGGGAGAGAAATAGTGGATTTTCATGGAGAGATGGTTTTATTAGAGAATTACAGTGCCCTTAACTATACAGGTACTTATCTTTATCTTGTGGTTGTGCAAGACTTGTAAAAGTGATACCTGGTCTTGAAAAGATTTGACATTTTTAGTGTGCAAATGCGCATGAGGCAATGAATTATGAATCTGTTAATGTTGTAATTGCAAATTACTATTATGACATACAGCATGTCTATATAGATGTGAAGGCCGGTAAAGCGAACATGTTGACCTGAATTTTAATTTATTAAGATCATTGGTTTTGGTTTACATCTTTCAGATCTCTTCTGTGGCCATATCATATATGCTATTTGTCTTCTTTTTCCTCTGCACAAATGAATGGCTAAAATTGATAGAGGAACTTGTCAATTTTCTTTGATTTTTCCTAGTTGTTAAAAGTCTGAAATGTCTTACTTTTGGGTGTTTTTGCTTCCTACTTGGTCAATAGGACTATTGAAGATTCTAAAGAAACATGACAAGCGAACTGGTGCTCTAATTCGCTTTCCCTTTGTCCAAAGGGTCATGCAACAACCATTCTTCACTACTGATGTACTGAACAAGCTTGTGAAGGAGTGTGAGGTGATGCTTGATCATGTCTTCTCCAAGAATGACCCATCAGGCCCATCTGAAGCAACCAAAGTGGAAGAACAGTGTGACTCTGAGGCTGTGACTGAAAATAGAGAAATGCTACTTAAAGCTCCCAAAGAACTTGCAGAAATAAAGCATATGGAGAGTGTATACATGAAGCAAACTTTATCGGCATTGCGGGTCTTGAAGGAGGTTCGGAGTGGAAGCTCAACCATTAGTGCTTTTTCGCTGCCCCCTTTGCAAACTAATGTGGTGGAGGAGGATTTGAAGAATATGCCTGTTTTAGAACAAGCGGCCAAATGAAATATTTTGAAAAATTTGGGATGGAGATTTTCTTTTGCTATTGATTTTACACCAATAGTAGATAACAATTGTATGCTCATAACGGTGGGATGGAGCCATGGACACCCCTTCCCTAGTCATTGTAAATCACCATGAGGTCCATGACCAAGTATCACTTTTGCATGTCAAACTGTGGTGCAAGATAACGACTCAAATAAAGATGATTGATTCCAGATGTGTTATAGTTATCAATTGATGCCTTTTCTTTTAATTTAATTTTATTTTTTTCCATGTAAATAATTGATTTGCTTTTCCCAGACAGAATTTCTTCTAATATAGAAAGGCATATGTGGAACAAAAGCCACAAGCGTTCCATGGAAGAGTACTTTGTAAATGTCCATAAAGCATAACAATAGGAGAGCTAGTGTGAGAGGGAAGCAAATTTTGATGGAGGAGAAATGTTTGGGGAAATTTGGCATGGAGATTTTCTATTGCGATTTTTCTTCCTGTCTTGTTTTATTGAAGTTACGGCAATAGTAGATACCTATTGTATGCTTATAACAGTGGGATGGAGCCTTGGACATCCCTCCTTTCCATAGTCATTGTGAATCACCATGTCCAAGTATGAGTTTTGCATGTCAAACTGAGGTACAAGATTGTGACTCAAGTAAAGATAATTGATTCCAAATCTGTGTTATATTTTTCAATTGATGCCTTATATTTTATTTTTTCGTTTTTGTATGGAAATAATTAATGTGCTTTTCCTAAAATAGGCAGCTTTGGAGCTCTATACGAATTTTGATCTTCCCCCTCTGAACAGAGAAAAGGGAAAAAATCACTGCTTATTCCTGTAAAAGTTTCAGATTTTTAATTAGTTTGGTTCAAATTCTCATTTCACCTCTGAAAAATTTGACCAATGGGAGTAGTTGAAAGAAACACACATAACGCACTCTTTGATTTCTAAAGTTTTGAGTTTCCGTTGCATTCTACCAACCCCTTTTCTATGTCTCTTCTTTAATTTATTGTCTAATGCACTTTACATGAGGAACCTAACATCAATTCCTTCACCAGCACCGATTTAAAAGCAAAATATCCTTCACTCACAGTTCATGCTAGACTTGCTAGTGCATTATGTAAAACCTATAGCTTTTAGAATACCCAATAAACCTATATATACCACCCCCCCCCCTCCCCTCCCCAAACTGTGAAACATTCATGTGAAAAATATTTTTCGTGGAAAAATGTCCATAGTTGAAGAAGCACCAGATTTTCTTCAAGTTTTTTCTGATGGAACTGTAAAACGCTTTGCACCAGAAATAGCGCCTGCCTCACCGGAATCAACTAACGGATTCAAGTCCAAGGATGTGATCATTGACCCATCAAAACCAATTACCGGAAGGGTCTTCCTTCCTAGTACTCCAAAATCCTTGAGTCGGCTTCCGGTAGTGGTTTATTTTCATGGTGGTGGCTTCTGCATTGGCTCCACCACATGGCTTGGCTACCATCATTTCCTAGGAGACTTCTCTGTTGCAGCTCAATCCATTGTTATTTCGGTTGACTACCGTTTGGCTCCAGAGAACCGGCTCCCCATAGCTTATGAAGACTGTTATTACTCACTTGAATGGCTTAGTCACCAAGTAAACTCTGAACCATGGCTGGAGCAAGCTGACCTCTCTCGGGTGTTTCTCTCCGGGGACAGTGCTGGGGGGAACATAGCACACAATGTTGCTGTGAAAACCATTCGCAGTGCAATCAATCATGTCAGAATAAGAGGATTGTTATTGATCCATCCTTATTTTGGTAGTGAAAAGAGAACCGAGAAAGAGATGGCTGAAGGGGCAGCAGAAGATTTGGGCCATTTGGCAAGCAATGACATGTTTTGGAGACTAAGTATACCAGAAGGCTCGAATCGTGATTATTTCGGGTGTAACTTCGAGAAGACAGAACTGTCTGCAGCCGAATGGAGAGATGAGTTCCCTGTCGTGGTAGTTTATGTTGCTGGCTTGGATTTTCTGAAAGAGAGGGGAGTGATGTATGCAGAGTATCTGCAGAAAAAAGGAGTTAAAGAAGTGAAGCTGGTGGAGGCTGAGAAGGAGTCTCATGTTTTTCATGTTTTTGAACCTAAATCTGAGGCAACCCGTTTGCTTCAGAGAAATATGACTGAATTCATCAGGACCTATTAACCAGTTCAGATGGCCATCACTATGGCATGCCAATGAGACCATATGTAAAATAATGGAGATAGGAAACCCTTCTTCTACTTCAATTCTATATGAATTTTAGTAATCATATTCATATATATGCATCAATAGTGTAAGTTCTTATGTGCTAAACCAATGCATTAAGGTGAAATTCCCAATCAAATTCGACCGAAATAGACACAATCAAGCATTTCATGTTTGGCTGAGTATGGGAGTCAGACCATATCATAATCTGAAATCCTATAGATTTTCACCATAACAAGAACTAATAGGCTACAAGGTCATCAAGATATTATAATATCATATGCTAACCCCACTGTACAAATGACAATGTACATAAGCATACAAGTCCACTCTAGGAGGGCTGCACCTAATGATGTATATACTTCATATTTTGCAGACATACCAGCATCCTCATTCTTCATTCAGACGTAGTATCAGAGGTGCTCATGAAACCTCCAAGAAAGCCAGCTCCATTGCAATTTCCACACAACATCTCCTTTCTACCACTAAAAGGAAATAAGAACAATAAAAGTGACTAGGATTTCACCGAAAAAAAAAAAAAGTGTAGCATTTTATTTCACCCAATCTATTTCGTGAGTCGAAATACTCTTTCTAGGACAAGCATTTTATTCCACCAAAATCATAGTTCTTGTGCATGGCAATGAATGTTGTTTCTCATGTTAAAAAAACATTAAAAAGCTTACTTTGTAACTTTGCCCCGCTTCAATACTCATTTTGACTCACTTATAAACTAAGGTAGTTGGCACGCTAACAAAAGAGATAACAAACTTGACTGAATGAGACAATTTAAAACAAGACGTATTTTTCAGGGAACAAGCTTAATCAAGCAAACGAGAAGGATGTGGAAGTGCATGGTTACCCGCAAAGCCAACATGAGTCACCAGCCTTAAACTGCCCATTAAAGAGATCAGCAGAGTTCACTCCACTACCTTTGCATTGCGAGCAGAGAACCGCACCTGCCATTGCACAACAAACACAAATATAACTTTATTCATATACAACACATGCATTATGCATACTCATCCAACAGTATTCAGCTTACCATTTCCCTCACAATCAGCACAAACCATGCTGCTGGGTTTTGTGCTTTCATTGCTTTTTGCAGCCTATTGGGATTCCAAAGAACAACATTTCAGCATGCAACATATCTATATATGTATCAAAACTATGTATACCAAGAAATAATTTGAATTATAGATGCTTTGTAAACTAGTAAGTAATATTTATTTAAGTTAGATTAAAGAGGGGGACAAAAATAAAGAACCTTAGCTTTCACATGGGAAAATTTAGCAGCTGGAGAATTTCGGACCAGGTTGTCTATCCGAAGGAGCTTTTGAGTACTGCTATGGTTGCCTATAGTACCATTGGGTAAGCATTGGGTCAGTGAATGAACAACTTAATTCATGAGCAAGAGCATAACAAAACGTGACAGAGAAAGACAGAGACCTGGTTGTGGTGTGGCTTTGAAGGAAGTTAAAGGTGCCAAGTACAGAGCATATGCCATTGAAGCAAATGAAGGAGTAACTAGATAGCACCACCAGTCAACTTTAGTTCAGGTTGGTTTGATTGGTGTGGCTGGGATCTAATCTTGTACGATTAGATATTTTACACATGTAGATTGTCTTGAAGGGCTCATTTGGCCCATTGGGCTCGAGAGTGGATGTTGAAACAATTTTTTTGAAAACTAAACCCTTTTTGATTTTCATTAAAGACTTCTAAACTTTTTTTTTTCTTCAAAGTTTTAGAAATTTAGCTCTTGAGTAGTCCACCAGTTTGATTTTCATTAAAGACTTCTAAACATTTTTTTTTTCTTCAAAGTTTTAGAAATTTAACTTTTGAGTAGTCCACGAGTTTCCCTTGAGAAGGAAGTGCTCGAACACCCCTTAAGGCCTTAAGGGTCAAATTTCTAAAATAAAAAGAAAAAGTTAAAATTTTTTTACTCAAATTTGTGTTAGTTTTCCAAATGAGAGGTTTGACTATTTTTTTTTAAATAAACTCAAACATGAGCTTGGTTTGGTTCATTAGACTCAAGTAGGGATGTAAATGAGCCGCGCCGAATACCAAAGTGGTCATGCTCGGCTTGTATATTTTCTATAGAGCTCAAGCTTAGCTCAACATCAAATGATTTTTTCTAGGCTTGTGCTTCATTTGGCTCATTTAATTTTTTTGAATCTCAAGTTAGGCTTGTTTTTAAATGACTTTGATCTTGAGTTGGGTTTGGCTCATTTGGCTCAAATAGGAGTGTAAATGAGCCAAATTGAGCCGAATACTAATGTGGTCAAGCTGAGCTCAAGCTCAAATATTTTTTTAGGCTCAAGCTTAGCTTGGCTTATTTGACTTTTCCCAAGATTGAAACTAACAAAATTACTAGTATAGTAGTATTGCATGAATAAAATTATTTGTAAAAAATCTTTGGTACCACATTTCTACCAAACTATCGAGTACACTTAGTGATATAAAAATATATGATACATCTAGGGCAGGCATTTTTTTACTGAATTATTGAAAAAAAAACCGCCTACCAAGTCAATCCAAATCGATCAGTTTGGTTATGTTTGTGTCTTTTTAGTTTTGGTTGGTGAAATGAACCGAACCGCCACCATCGGTGGTTAAAAACTGTATACAAAACCACCTACTCATAACACCAAAACCTCTAACCACACCTAAAATTGTCAGTAACCGATAGCCTTTAGTCTGGCGGCAATTACATTATGTGGCATATGACAAATGTCGGTTCGATAGTCATAGAGTTTTCGAATGGATTCCACCCCTAAACCGATACATCTAACATATTTTTTCTTTTGCCCAAATGATAGATCTAACATTACTCCTATTACAAACGCGAAACCGATCATCTTACCCATCTTATCTAGATGCCAAGTTGCCGACTCCATTATGAAAAAGAAAAAGAGAAATTTTATTCTGCCAAATAAGTGGATCAATAGTATTATAGTGAATATTGACAAACAGCAAGGGTAGTTTCGGAAAATAGGCTGTTTATATATAGTGGTTCCCAATCCTTGTAACCCTATCACTCGCTTTGCTCTCTCTTCGTCGAGGTCTCATCCCGACTCTCTCTCTCACTAAAAGTTTCAAATTGGTTTTTTCAGCTAACGTTTTCAATTTGCAGACTCTCCCAAACTCTCAAACCCTCACCCTTATTCAACCTACTCACACTTTCGCACAGGTAAAATTCTCCATCTCCATCTCCATCTCCTTCGGAAACCCTAATTTCTCTAACAACTGTGTCGGATTCAAAAGTTCGAAACCCTAATTTCCGACTCGAGCTTCGAAACCCTAATTGGAGGTCTCTGAATAGCAGAATATGGGCGAAACAAGGGACGACGTTTACGACGAGGAGCTCGTCGACTACGAAGAAGATGACGAGAAGGCCCCCGACTCCGCAGCTAAAGTCAATGGCGAAACCGCCAAGAAGTGAGTTTTTGTTCTATGGATTCTGTACCTGTTTTCTGTTGTCAGATTGTTTAGGAAACGAAGTTAAAATCGATTTGATGTTTGTTTTCTCAGAAAACACAGGAAATTAGATTAAAAAGAATCAACTTTTTTTCTTTTTTTTTTTTTCCTTTTAGCTGGTTGCGGATGTTTTGGATTATATATTATCTGTTGCTCCTATTTGATTGGTGAAATAGGAATGGTGATCATAAGTAAAGCTAGTCTGATTGCAATTGATTTATATTTAGGTCTAATTTTATTCTTATTTATTCTTGGTTTTGCGCAGGGGATACGTTGGAATTCACAGCTCAGGGTTCAGAGATTTCCTTTTGAAGCCAGAGCTTCTTCGGGCTATTGTGGACTCAGGATTTGAGCATCCTTCAGAAGGCAAACTATTAAACTCTTTATTATTGATAGTTCTTTTATTTTTTTTGGTGAAGTCAAACCGTTTTCCTGATTCTTTCAATTTCTCATTGGCCTTATGATTATGTTTCGATATACACATGTATATTTTTACTTCTAGATTATATATTATGGCTCTATGTTGTTTTAGAATAGCTGAATAGGTCATTTCTTGTTCTCTGTGATGCCAAGGTGCTCTTTGAACTAAAATGTCAAAACTTGGATAGTTTATACAGTTGAAATTTATTTTGGATAAGGACTGTGTGTTGGTTTGGAGTTTGTTTCTTCAATGCTCATTAGTTTATCCCCTTTGGTTTCAAATGGAAATTTTCCACTCTCTCACTCTAGGAGGTGGTTGTAGAGGGAACTCGTTTAGTGTCTTAGATTGTTGTGGTCTAGTTCAGATAAGGGAATTGGTATAGATCATCATTCTCTCTCATAAGTAGTGTGGTTCATGTGTCAGGATTTTGAGATGATGCATGCTATATGGCTTTTGCACTTCTGTTATGAGGATTAGAAATTTTTTTCCCATTATTATTTACCTGCTTCTCATTTTTTTTTTTTTTTGCAATGCTTAATTTTAATGATTTGATGTATGCTTTTCAGGTAATTTGTTCTACTATCATAATCTTGAATTCAGAGAAAACTAGTATGGTTTGGTAAAGACTTTCATATAAAGATTGGAGAGGTTATGTTTTACTTACCAATGGTTCCTTCGATGCGGTTTTCTTTGGTTCTTCATCAGTACAACATGAATGTATCCCACAAGCTATCCTGGGCATGGATGTTATTTGTCAAGCTAAATCAGGGATGGGAAAAACTGCTGTTTTTGTTTTATCGACTTTGCAGCAGATTGACCCTGTAGCAGGCCAAGTTTCTGCTCTTGTTCTTTGTCATACTAGAGAATTAGCTTACCAGGTACATTTCCAATCCATATTCTATCTGATAAAATTAATGTCTGAATTAATTTTTCTCTTGTCCATTCATATATACATGTCACCTCACTTTTGTTTCCTAACTCTTGTGTAGATTTGTCACGAGTTCGAGAGGTTCAGTACCTACTTGCCTGATCTCAAGGTTGCTGTCTTCTATGGTGGTGTCAATATCAAACTTCACAAAGATTTACTTAAAAACGAATGCCCCCACATTGTTGTTGGAACGCCTGGAAGAATACTGGCACTGGCAAGAGAAAAGGACCTCTCTTTGAAGAATGTGAGGCATTTTATCCTCGATGAATGTGACAAGATGCTTGAATCACTTGGTATGGGATGTTTATGTTTACAGATAATGTTTGTGTTTGTGTGCCATTGGATTTTCCTGTATGCCTTAGTTAATGTTTCCATGTTTTCTCATTATTTGCTTTCTACTCAATGCAGACATGAGGAGAGATGTGCAAGAAATTTTCAAGATGACACCTCATGATAAGCAAGTGATGATGTTTTCTGCAACACTCAGCAAAGAAATCCGCCCGGTTTGCAAGAAATTTATGCAAGATGTAATGTCTCATGGCCAGTACTACTTCAATTTTGAAGTCTCTTTTTCCATAATCCCACTTTCTCCGAGAGTTGTCTAATTACGTAGAATGCGGTGGTTCCATGACTGCTCGCTGTTGGCATTGTGTTTACATGGTATCTTTATTCGGCCGTTTATTTGGAATTTGCGGCTTGATAAGGGTGTTCAACTGGAGTAAAAAAGAAAAAGTAATACACAGAGGCCATCTTTTAGGAGTTCTCACAGTTGTGTGGGATTAGCGCCTTGTATACTGCATTAATATTTGTCTAGGTTCATTTTTCTTCTTTGGTTTAGGCTTTTTTGTTTTTATTAGGTCATGTTGGTGTGGTTTTAGATTTGGGGTCAAGGGTATTTTGGGTTTATATGCCAGTTGAGGGGTGGGTGGGTGAGGGTGTTGGAGTTGGTTTCTACTTTGGTCAGCTGTCAAAATTGGGTAATAGATTGTATCGAGCGTCAGTGCTTGAATGGTGGTTGCTTGGTGTGGTTTAGAAAAGTATCTTGGAGGAGACAAAACAGATGGACCAGAATCTTGATTCAAGAGATGTGCATCCGTCATTCATTTCCTTCTGGATTCTATTAGCTTGAGGAAGGCCCCTAATATGATTTACTGTGACATTTGTTCCTTTCAGCCCATGGAAATTTATGTTGATGACGAAGCCAAGTTGACTCTGCATGGTCTAGTACAGGTATGTGTTTTTACAAGCTGATTTTCAGTTGATTGCACTTGTTCATTGATATGAATCTTACCTTTGTATCTGAAATGACAGCACTACATCAAGTTAACTGAGGCAGAGAAAAACCGCAAGTTGAATGACCTCCTTGATGCGTTGGACTTCAACCAAGTTGTTATATTCGTCAAAAGTGTGAGCAGAGCTGCAGAGTTGAACAAGTTACTTTCAGAGTGTAATTTTCCCTCCATATGCATCCATTCTGGAATGAACCAGGAAGAAAGGTTTGTATAGTAATATGCGTATATGTACATTTTTCGTATTTTGATAGCTTGTGGAGTTTTTAGTATTTTTTTTGTTTCTATATTTGGGATAGATTACTACAACTTTTTATTTTTTGTGTTCTTAGTAACTCATTTCATTACCCATCTTTGTAATTTGGTTTTTGTGAAGTTTCTATACAATGTGATGTGAACTTGGGAAAAATGAACCCTGTGAGGTGTTTATATTTGTTAATTTTTCATTGCCATGATATATTTTTCTTTTGTTTTTCTATTTGTTATAACTTATCTTCTTTATGGGTTCATATGAATCTTGTTTGCCCCAAGTTAAAAGCTTGATGTTGAGTTTTCTACTGTTTTTTAGTTTCTGTTTTTGTATTGAAGTTATAGTTATACTCTGTCTGTCCTGGTGTCCCCCCTCTCTCTTCTGTTTCTACTTTCTTTCTTGTCCCGGCATCCATTATCAATCCAGTATGAAATGTCTTGTTGTACTGTCTCCCTTTAGCTAAGTTATTTTCCGTTGGGACTGGGAGTTGCATTTAATCTGTAATGGTATGCCTTTTGTAGATTGAAGCGCTACAAAGGATTCAAGGAGGGTCAGAACAGGATTCTTGTGGCCACAGATTTGGTTGGTAGAGGAATCGACATTGAACGTGTTAACATCGTCATCAATTATGACATGCCAGATTCTGCTGACACTTACTTGCACAGGGTAGGTTAAGATTATTTCCTTAATTTAAGAGTAGTCTTCTCCTACATCTTTATTGTGCAACTGAGTTTTTTAACTTATTTGTTTTCTTGTTGTTTTGTTCTGTTTCTACCTTTTCTTTAGGGGTATTTTGTATGGTGTCATGCATCATCATATGCCTTTACTTCTTTTCTGGAAAAGGATGATTGACACTGCATTTATATGACTATGTCACATAAACAGTCATCAAATTATATCCCATTATTTTGGTTTAAAACCTACAACTGAAATTAAAACTAATGCTTGGTTAAAAATGTATATCTGATAAAACATTTTTTTTTGAAATCTCAGAATATTATAGTAGTTGTAAGATGTGGATCAGAAAACAAAAATAGTGTATTGAGAACTCCAGTTATGATCTTTTGTTATCCCCTTATTTCATTCCTTAATTATAAAAGACCAAAATTGTCAAGATAGCAGAATTTTATTCCAGAAGAAAAATCATGTTGATGGTACATATTAAGATGCAAGTTCAACAAACTTAATTGGTCCTGTTAGTGTGAGATATCAAAGAAAATGCTAGTGTATTTGAAAGTTTGACTAATAACTCAGGTGTTTTGAAATTGTGAAATAAAAACAAATTTTGTCTCCAATACATGCTCAAGATTTTCATGGATATTTTTCTTTTAAAGTAAACAGTACAAATGTAACAGTTTTATATCTTTTCTGCGAACAGTATTGAATAATTTAGTTTTCCTTGTGGTGCATTGTATCATATGTTATGCATGCTAAATTGTGAGTGTATATGAGTATTTAGACTGCATGATGCAAAATAAATGTTGTGGATATAATACTAATGTTAATATGAAAAGCCTTAGAGCTGTCTAACCTCCTGCGTTCATATCAAAATCTTGACAGGTTGGAAGAGCTGGTAGGTTCGGCACCAAAGGGCTTGCAATTACATTTGTTTCATCTGCTGCAGACTCCGTTGTTCTTAATGATGTATGAAATTAGTTTTGCTGGTCTTAATCTTTTCCATTATTTATTGCAACTCTTTGGTGGTTTTAATCTTTTTAGGTTTGCATATGCAGGTTCAGGAGAGGTTTGAGGTTGATATAAAGGAGCTTCCTGAACAGATTGACACTGCTACATATAGTATGTTCTCTTGCTTAAAAGTTTATTGTGTGTGATTGTGACTTGTGAATCTGTAACTGTACTTCATAGTAGGTTCAATATATACATTTAACCTTCATCTTTTTGATTAATGATTTTTTTTTTTAATTTCATCTTATATGCACTAAACTCTCTCACTAATTTTTTTATCTATCAATGGAGAAAAAAGACAGAAAATATTTAAAATTTCTTTCCCATTCATGTTTGTGTTATTTATGGGTCTTATTATTTGTACTTTCCTCACAATTACTCTCATTTTTGGCCCACTTTGGTGTATGTTAATATAAGTAGCAAATTGGTAAAATGCTATCCTCTATGGTTTTCCCATATGCGTTGTGTTTGCACAATTGTTTCCATACGTCTTCACAATCATCATATGATTTCTTCTTTTATATGCTTTTGTTTCTACATTTCATTTACCACTTTGAATTTGATGTTGACAATTATTGTATGTGAGATGTTCTAGTCGATGCCATATGGCAACCAACTCTTGTTGGTTTTTGTTTGTTTCATGGCTTAACGGGATTCTACTTTTGACAATTACTCTTGTATGCAGTGCCGTCTTGATGGAAGTTTACGTCTTGACATGATGGCTTCATTTACTCGGACAGTGGAGGAGGGTTTGCTGCATATCGTTTTGTGTTTTTCAGACTGATTTTAAACGATTTGAAGCGCTCTACGCTAATGTATACGACTTTGAACTGTAGTTTCTAAAACTTGTTGCTCCCTCCTCCACACAAGGAAGTAGGCATGACGCTATTAGGGATTTGAGAGAGTATGTAGTATGCGTTAAAATTTTTAGCATTCATTTGCAGTTTTATGTGTTTACTAGCTGTGGACCTATGCACTTTTGGGTAAAAAAATTGAACTTTTGGAGAGAAATGTTATTTGTGTTCTTTTCTGTCGCTTATCAGCATATGTGTTTGTACAAGAAAAATATGTTATATATGAGGGAGAGGCGCATAAGATAACTAATAAAGGTTTTCCCTGTGTTAGTTTTTGCCTTTTTGGTAATGCAAGTTTTTCAAGCTAGAAAACCAAAATTTTCTTCTTTTTCTGAAATTGTTTACTATTTCAGTATTTCTTGTGGTAAATGAGTAAAATAATAGTACTTAGGAGTACAATGTATAGAGCAGTTACAAAAAAAAAAAAAATCAATTCAAGGTCTGAGAAAATATTATGTTTTTGATCTTTGGTAATTGATTAAACTGTTACTCAACCCACAATGCAGTCCGGCCTTTTCGTAAAATAAGAACTTCCTTATTTGAGAATCTGTGTGTATACTTTGGTTATCATAACAAATATCATTTTCAAAGAAAGACATTATTTTGTGAGATATATTACTAATTCAACGATATTTAACACTTGCAATCATTAATGTCTGACCTAAACAGAAAAAAAAATTAACGTCATATTTCTTTACTTCTATTCTTTGATTTCTTTCCTCATTTACTCAACCGATAAGCAGAGGCGGAACGCAGGAGAGACTAGGGGCCATGGCCCGTGCAAACTTTTAAAAAAATAATTCAATATAAGTTGTAATTACTAATTACCAATGTGTAGAGCATATTTGTTGTTTGTAATTACATTTTTTCTTCACTTCTGATTCTATTATTTTCGTTAAGATTATAGTTAAATCAAATGCTACATAACTCAAACCTCATAACATCATTTTGATATTTATTTTTTTATGGTTATTGGTAATATGAGTTTTTTTTTTTTTT
>QANW01005609.1:4144185-4170543 GCA_003254865.1 Dryas drummondii | reverse complement strand
AAGGAAAAGTCAAAAACCCATTGGAAAAAAACTTTTCCTCTGTTTAAAAAAAAAAAAAAAAAAAGCTCAAACTAACATGATGCATTTGTGTACAATATACACATATTAATTAAAATTTGAAAGTGGCTCTCTCTCTCTCTTTCTTTCTCTATATTTGTACTTTAATTAAAATTATAAACAACAAAGATATTGTCATATACTCATATGGAATAATAGGGAAGGGAATTAATGAGATGCATTACTTATTTCATTTTCAATGTCCATATATATCATATATATAGAATAGGCAAAGAGGGTGCAAACCATGCATAAAATTTTTCGAAGCTGTTCATATATACAAATCACAAAAAATGGTACATAGATCCAAGCATTTAGCATTTCTGAATTTGCTACCTCTTTTTTCATCAAGTATTCTATTAGAGCTACTAGCATCTGTACACATGAGTGGCTCTACGTACTTGTAGAACTAGAATTCGCCACTACTATTATGGAGAAAATATATAGAAAAAATGTTCTATATATTCTCTAAAAAAAAGTCTCGCAACATAACGTACAATATTATATGGTCAAATTGTACATATGAATCATTATTTAAATTGGCTTTTAATTAAATGTGTATGTGATTCAGATTCATAATTTGATAAAACAGCATCACTCATAATATGTATACGAAAAGTTACCACACTACTTTTATTATTTGTATTTTTAGCCGTATTCTCTATAATATAATATTTTTATGATATTCTCTAAAATTGAAAATAATAATATAAGTATATAACTAGACATTAAATATATAATGTGCAGGATTTATGGGGCACCACTTTTATCATTTGTATTGTTTTAACGAGTTTTGTCGACATTGGAGCTGCGTGTGAAAGCTCAAATGTTTTCAACGTGGTTGACTATGGTGCCACTGGAGATGGTCAAAATGATGATTCCCAAGTAAAATATTGCCTTCAACTTTATTAATTTTGCAGTTTTTCTATTTGGGTTTTGCTTCTTTAATATCAATTCTAAAAATAATATATTAATTGTTTGCTTAATTTCTGATTTTTATATATATGCAATATTTGATAGGCTTTTTTAAAAGCGTGGAAGGATCTGTGTGAAGCCGAAGGATGTTATTATGGTCTGCCAACAATGGAAATACCTGGAGGAAAGACATTTAAATTGCAGCCTGTTCATTTTCAAGGTCCCTGCAAGTCTAAATCTGTTCGAGTTAAGGTACTTCACTTAATTATTTATTTATGTGTTTGTGATCAGGACAAAAAATTTCATAAACCGAGCTTATACATGTTTTTATCTATGTTATCACGTAGTTTGAAATCTTTGTAGGTGAATATGTAAAAATTAAAAAATTCTTATATATTTTTAACAAAATTGCTACTGAGTAAAAGCATTTTATATAAATGAGTACAAAAATGATACGTTACTAAAATAAAATCCTTCCTGTTGGAACATGAAATGTCTGAAAATGATTTGTATTTTTCTGGAGTTTCTTTAATCATAATCAATTAATGGATTTTATTGGCAATACAATTGGTATACGGTTTTGATCAGATTAATTACTTTGATTAGGTTAAGCATTGTCCAAATTCACTTCAAAAGATTGAAGTTTGAGGGATGCAGGTTTCAGGAACCATCATTGCTCCAGCATATACGAGTGGATGGAAAAATTGTTATGCAAATAGCTGGCTAGGATTTTCTAATGTGGCCAATCTCATCATCAATGGATCAGGAATTATCGACGGTCAGGGTGAAATTTGGTGGAACAAACAGGAAAAAAAAGACCATCATGTACACATCTTTACATTTTATTCTATGCATTTATAGGGTAACACATAACCTCACAAATTCTGATAACAGGTGCTAGCTACTTTTTTTTTTCCTGCCCATAGCCCCATACCACAGTGTAGTTTTATATATGATCATAACTTTATATTCTATGCATTTCAATTCTCACAATATTATGTTGTCAAATTCTAAATTTGGACCACACATTTAATAGGAGTACCTCAACCTATTAGATAATTCATAATCACTTTGTTTTATTCAATCCAGATTCACGTCTAATAAGAGAATTAATATTTCTGTATATATATATACATATATTATCATATTCATGAACTTAGATGGGTAAAAAATTATAACTCTAATTTATTTCCAGGAAAGAAGTAGTTATGATCAAACTCTCCCATTGTTGGGTTATGCAAACTGCTATAGGCCTACGGTAAGACACTATGGAAAAATTTTAATTCATTATACAAAGAAATTTGTAACACAGTTAACTATTTCTATTAATCTATATCCAATAGAAATTAATTTGTATCCCTTTTCCTATTAATATTGCAGGCTTTGTTTATCTACAATTGCTCTAATCTTGAGCTTAGGGGATTAACTCATGTTAATAGCCCAAGAAACCATATCAATATAATTCGTAGTAACAATGTATCTCTCTCCCATCTTAATATAACTGCACCCGAATCAAGCCCTAACACTGATGGAATTGATATTGGCTCCACAACACATGTGCAAATCCAAAACAGTAACATTGCAACTGGTAATTAATCTATCATTTAATTAGGTGTTGGTTTTTTGTTTTTAATTGTTGGTAATAATTTACTTATATATTCATATGCATGCTAGGGGATGACTGCATTGCTATCAAGGGAAATTGTTCTCATATCAATATTTCGGGAATCGTATGTGGCCCAGGTCATGGTATAAGGTTTGTCAAAATTCTCATCTTTAATTAATTAGTTGAATTTTGGTTTAATATTATAATTTTGGTTTTTTCTTTCTAGTAAATGTGTCTCTTATTATATAGTGTGGGAAGCCTTGGAGCAAATGGGGCATATGAAACAGTTGAAGAGGTGTTTGTGCGAAACTCTACTTTTAAAGGGTCTATGTATGGAGCAAGGATTAAGACCTGGCAGGTGAGAAAAGTACTAATTTAGAATGATTTTTATCATCTCAGTCGACTATATATCTTATGTTTCATTTGCTTAATATCAATAATTGGCTCTTATTTTGATTAGGGGGGTTCAGGGTACGTGAGGAATATTCATTTCGAAGGCATCCAACTTCAGAACGCTAGCAATTCGATTATCATTGACCAATTTTACTGCCCTGGTGGCAGTTGCAAAAACATGGTAAGTGCATGTATATATTGTTCTTTTGCATAATTTCGAAATCACATTTTTAGATAATATAATGTGATATGGTCTAAGAATATGATCATTTTAACATTACTCTCTCTTTCAATAAAAATAAAAAGCAAATGGGGTTTGGTCAAATATTACTATATAACTGGATCTTGGTATATATTGTTAGAATTTTTATATCAATGCAGTAATTCAAATTCAGTAATGTAACAGTTGACATCTCATATGGCAATTACGACATCTCATATGGCAATTACTAAGCAGTCGAATGTCAATTGGAAATCAAATGCCAATTGGAAATCAAACTCCAGTAAAAATTACTTACTGTGCGGAAGTGTCTTGAATTAGTGTACAATATATATCTCAAGGATAATGAAGATAAAATCAGAGTTACATACCGTTGTTGGCCATTGAGAATTGATGGAGATTGGTGATTGAAACTTCTTTGACAAACCTTAACTCTGAGACTTCTTCTATTCTCTGTCTCTCTTTACACAGATTGTTTCTATACTGATGGAATTGTTAAGTTAACAATATGTTCAAGAGTCTGTGTCTATTATAGAGGAGAGTAGAGGGCCACAGAAAATGATAAGAACGTGCTATTTAGAAAACCACCCATCATGGACTTTTATCTAAAAGCAGTTATGTGTTTACTGGCTTTCTTAATTTGTGGAGTCCAACATACATGAAAACATGTAGTGGCTAAATGGGTCACTAACGTGAAACTAACATATATGGTATGTGCAAAGTTATAATCAGAAATGAATAAATGTTGCAGAGCAAGGCAGTGTCAGTGAGCAATGTTACGTATACTGGTGTGAAGGGAACGAGTGCTTGGAGTTGTGCAATCACATTGAACTGTGGAAAGATAGATTGCACCAACATTAAAATGGATCATGTTAACATAACATCAGCAGCTTATGGGGGTGACCAGGTTTTTGCCTCTTGCATGAATGCCAAAGGAACATCTGCCTACACCACACCCACTGTGCCTTGCTTACAAGACTTGGGCTATGGAAGACCGCCATATAGATCATGAAATAACGAGTGGTGAAATAGAGATAGAGCAGTTAATTTTGGTGCTTAATTATACAAGTTATCGACTATTAGTTAGGTGAACTTCAATGATAAGTGTTGAAGGATAAAACAAATATATAGTGATCGAAAACACAATTAAGGGCTATTCCTTAGTCCACAATGAAACATTAGTGAAGGTGAGTGATGTAACATTTAGTGGCTTTCATGGAACTTCAGATACTGAACAAGCCATAACATTGGATTAATTGCTCTAATTTGGGCTGCACCAACATTATAATATATGGATCATATCAACATAACCTCGGGGGTGCCTGGAAAGCCACTTCGACCTTTATGCAACAATGCCAGTGGAATATCAAGCTTTACTACACCTGACGTTCCATATATGCCTATCAAAGCACTGACATTGAATATTATGCTTCTTAATTGGAACTTAATTAAGCCAATTCCTTCTTATTATACAACGTCACCGATAGAAAATCAAGCTTTACTATATACATTCATCAATTATAATTTAATTTTTTGTAAAACATGCAAATTGTATCTTCTTTTTTGAGTTCATCGATCGATTGTGCGGTTGTATCTTGTTGTGGCAGCAGGCCAACCAATATATTGTCCCAATCGATCTATGCGAAAACAGTTATATGGCAACTTAAAATAATTGTTGCTTTGGTCTCTCATGCTTAACTTTATCTTATCTATTGGGTTTTATAGTCAAATTTTATAATTTTTTTTTTTTTGTGCATAAATTGATGGTCATCATGGACATTACAGTGAACGGTACGTTGAAAAAATTGATTACCGAATGCCGCACAAAAGACTTTTGGGCACAAAAAAATTCATTATCCATTAACTAAGTAAGAAATAAAAAAACAATTATAAAGTAAACAATTCACCAACTAATGAAATGAAAAAGAAGAGAGCAAAATCTCAAAACTCAACATGCATGTACAGATTATATAATTAACACCTTCCTGGATCTTTTTCATAAATCAAGTCAGACACCACAAGTCTGTAAAGCTGATTTTATATGTCCAAAAATTAAGGCCTCAGGAGAAAAATTTCCAAATAAAGACATTGATTAGATATAGGCATATCCTATATTGATTAATTAGTGTTATTAATATTTAATTGTCAATACCAGTGGAAGAGACTCCATGTTCAATTCCAATAAGAGTATAAGACTATAAATAAGAAGGTATATGGATAAGAGGAGGATATGATATATATAAATCCATGAGTTTTCATTGAGTTTTTATTGGTGATCCCTTGGCAATATTCTGTTCGATCTTTTGCTTTTCAATCTTCTTGAAACATGAGTGCAGTGATAATGGCGAGTTTCTGTTCTTTTCCTTTCCATTATTCTTGAAACATGATCGAGTAGTGCATGCACTGAAAGCTTAATTCTCTTTTTATATTTTGTGCAGGACAAACTACCATCAGTTGGTTTACTTCTTTTTTTGGCTATTGTTTCATCTATAATTGGCATTGCATATGCCCAAGATGGTACTTATAATGTGTTTGATTTTGGTGCCACCGGAAATGGCCAAGTCGATGACTCCCCAGTAATTAAATCTTGAACTGATTTTTTTTTTTTTAAACAGTCTCTATATCTTGCTATATATAATATATATACACAAAAAGATAGAAGAAATTAAAATGAAATAAATATATCACTAATTTAATACATATTGAATTTTTAATTTATTTGTATGTAAAAAGGCTTTCTTGAAGGCATGGCAAAAAGTATGTGGAGCTGTTGGAGGCACCCAAACCCTAAACATTCCAATGGGAAGAATATACTTAGTGAAACCTATAAAATATGAGGGTCCTTGTAAGTCAAACAGCATTGTAGTTCAGGTAATCAATATATCATCAACTAATTATTAATTCAATGATATTTACTTTCACTTAATTTATTAGAATATGTCTCAATTTCGAATTCCTTTTTTTCTCTTAAAATCAGATTAGAGGGCATATTGTGGCTCCCTCCAATCCTAATGAATGGACAGGATGTGAATTGGGATGCTTGCTATGCTTTCAAAATGTGAAGGGCCTTGTCATTAAGGGAACAGGACTTATAGATGGCAAGGGTTCAAGATGGTGGACCCCCAAACCTCAGTTACCTGACTACACAAATGTGCTTGCTATTCCCTGCTTATTTTTAATTTTCTTAATGCATAAATAATAAAGTATTATTAATTTCTCAAATTTTTAAAAACTACGTACTTATATATCGGATTTTTTCCTCGTGTATGTTTGTCCGGAATCAGGAGACTAAGTACTTGAATTGCGTAGCACCTGCGGTAACTTTTTCAACTCGATCTATGAATCTTTCATATATTATATATAATTCTAAATCATTTTTAATCGCTTGACATGAGAATTTCCAGTACTACTGTGACAAACTTATATATATATATATATATGTTGTTGCGCAGGCTGTAAGTTTCCACTACTGTGACAGACTTCAACTAAGTGGATTTAATTCGCGTGATAGCCCAAATAAGCATATCTATATACATGGTTCTACTGGTGTATCTATATCAAACATTCATCTAACTGCACCAGAACTCAGTCCCAACACTGATGGAATCGTTCTCTCTGCGACAAGACGAGTAAATATATTTGACTCTGTCATTGCAACTGGTAATTTAATTAATTAATTTCTCCCTCGATCTTCTTATTCGTTACTTTATTCTTAATTTTATGGCTATATATGGCGAATCATTTGCATATATAATCTTTTCGGTGTTCAATGATGTGGCATCGCCTTATTGGTTGTAATTGATATTGTTTAATTAATTGCATATCTCTTGGTTTTACTTGTAATTAATTACTGTAGGTGATGACTGCATTGCAATTAAGAGCGGCTCCTCTTTCATAAACGTAACTCGTGTAACATGCGGACCAGGTCATGGTATTAGGTACGGTAAAAAACATGTTTCTTTAGTCATAAAATCATAATTTAATTATTAGAAAATATGCTCCCTCACCGCATATTTTCTGTCTAAAAAAAAGAGGAAATTTAATGGATGACGGAGATTGAACGAGTACATTACTCTCTCTAGAGTACGTGGGAGCGTGCTGTATAGTCTGTATTCGAATTTAAGAAAAAACAAAAAAACAAAAATGAGGTTTAATATTTGAACATAACTCTATGTGCATGTGTTTGCCTCTAGTGTGGGAAGTTTAGGAAGACATCCTGATGAAACAGTTGAACAAGTGCACGTTCAAAATTGTACATTTTACAAAACTCAGAATGGTGCAAGAATCAAGACATTCCAGGTAAGAATATTTCCTAACTATCATGTATACATATGCTTAACATTTAATTATTTTTCAAGGATTTCTCATAAATAAAAAAAACACTCTCTTTTTGTCTGTTTTTCAAGGGAGGATCTGGTTATGCGAAGGCAATATCTTTTAACCAAATCACACTTGTAGAGTCCAAAAATCCAATTATTATTGACCAACATTACGTTGGTACCGAATCTACCGATGATAATGGAGTACAAGTGAGCGACATAACATTTAGTGGTTTCCATGGAACTTCAGCTACTAAGCAAGCGATAATACTGAATTGTTCTGAAGGCTTGGGTTGCACCAACATTGTTATGGATCATGTCAACTTAACTTCGATTGTGCAAGGGAAACCCAGCATTGCTTATTGCAAGAATGCCAGTGGAAGATCAAGCTTTACTAGACCTAATGTTCCTTGCCTATCAAAGTGATCGAGAGCCATAAATATATATGCATATTGTTAATGTTCAATCTTCTTGAAATGATATGATATAAGAAATTCAAGAAGATTGAACATTAATATTGTTAAAATTAGTGATATATATGTGTAACTTAAAATGAAGAATAATATTTTATGCCTAGCTAGCCATTTCTGGTTGGTTGTGGCTGCAATTCCCTTTGTACGATCGATGACTCCTTTTATAGAGCCTATAAGGGATATACTCTAATTAATTGATGAAAACGCGCGATGAACTTTATAATTAACCACGATCAACACAGCTCCATGTAGTGGCGGATTCAAAAAAATTTCTTGATGGGGTGAGATGAGGGAATGTTTCATATATATTTTTGGGCAAATTATTCAAAAGTAGCTCAACTAACCACCCTATTTCACTTGAGTACCCCCAATAAAAAAAAGTTACTCGTAGGTATCTCAATTACTTATTTTGCACATCCAGGTACCTCTGTCAACTTTTCCGTCAGACCTGCCATTAATTGACTACGTGGCACACTGATATACCCTTAGAAACATGCCACATGGACAAAAAAATAAAAAATAAAATAAAATTTAAAAAATGAACTATTTATTTANAACTCCATATTTTTTGTTTTTTTTTTAGTTTTTAATTTTTTTAGTTTTTTTAAATAATTAGTTCATTTTTTTAAATTTATTTTATTTTATATTATTTTTTTGTCCACGTGACATGTTTCTAAGGATATGTCAGTGTGCCACGTAGGCAATTAACGGCAGGCCTGACAGATAAGTTGACGGAGGCACTTGAGTGTGCAAAATCAGTAATTGAGGTACCTACGAGTAACTTTTTTTTTATTGGGATACTCAAATAAAATAGAGTGGTTATTTGAGATACTTTTGTGTAATTTGCCTTATATTTTTTTTCTATGAGAATGTAGCTCTAAATATTTCCTCTTGTTCTTACCTCAGCTTCTTTTGAGGGCATTTTATCAAACAACTAGCCCCATGATCATGATATGTATTTCTGAGCATTTTAGACCAACTAGTACGTATATCTTTGGCATTGGACCTGATAACCCATATTTGTTGGGTTGTCTTGCCGTTTGGCAATGGGTCCAGCCCTGGCCGTTGGGCCCAGTAACCCGTTGGTAGGGCTGTGCTGCCATGTGATCTCTCTTTACAAATCGATTTTAAAGGTGAGTTAAGCTCATAGAGCTTTAATTAACACATCTTGTTATTGAGAAATTTCTCTGCAACAGACATATGGCTGATTTGGTATCTCAATCAAATAACATGGTGGCACCTATGCTTTTATACTTCATCACATAACAATTTCTCTAATTTCAAGACATAATATATCTCTTGGAATGCCAAGTCAGCTTATATCTTTATTATAGATAAGTTTTTCTCCCTCTTGTTATAACTAATAATGTGTTTTTAGTGACGAAAAATAGTTAATGATAAAATTAATTAATAATTCCACAAAATATATAATTTTAAGTGAACCACTTCATTTATTATTGTTCAATTAGTTATGGATTGAATGTTTACAATTAACTTTTATATTTTATCGGATCGTAAAATTTGAATCCATATTGTTCTTGTAAAAGTCTTGAAATTACAACTCGGTATACTTGGAATTCCACATGTTGACCTTGCCAAGGTCTTTAAAATGTTTTTTCTTTTTTTGTTTGCCTCTTGTCAAGTTATTTATTTATTTATTTTTATTACAGGGGAGGGAAAAGGTTCGAACTCGGGTGTGTAGGGGGGAGCTTTTGTCCTCGAAGTACCAACTAGCTAGGCCAACCCCAATTCGCCTCTTGTCAAGTTATTTAATTTCATTGTGTGGCTTGTAATGCACTACAAAAGAACTACGTAAGTACATAATAAAATGACTATAAATTGATATCCACGAATATTAAATTACTGGAGTTTCTTTAATTAACCCATAGTCAATTACTGGATTCTCTTATTGTGCATTCAATATATGGATCTAATATCCAAACTTTTCAGTCTATCGAAAGTAGTACGTAGAAGAGAATTAAAAAACTGGATTATGATAAGATAATTTTTTGGATTCATTAATTACTGTGATCAGATTAATTTAGTCAATATCCAAATGGAATTAAAAATGGACTTTGGCGGAAGGCATGTTTCAGGAATTAAAAATGGACTTTGGATTCATTATGATTTATGACGTATGAGTGGATGGATATATTGATATATATGTGGAAGAAAAAGAAAGAAACGCCATAATATTAGTGTACATGCGTAATTCTATGCAGATTGCAGATTAACATCACGATTGCTAGTTTTATTACTGTATGTTATGAATAATTACAATAAGAATGTACTTCCATATTATGAACTGTTGCTTTTTTATTAACTACTTAAGGTGAAAGCTAGCTAATGGATCTATAATACTATATTGGTAATTTAATTACTTTCTCAAAAAATTTGCTAGTGTTAGTCATTCACACAAATATTACTATCGTTAGTCATTCAGACGAATATGGTACGTGTATATTAATTATGGGATCCATGGTAAAATTTAGTATGTATACGACTTAGATATATCGTTCATGTACGTACATGTCTGACCTATGCTACCAACATGTAATCATAACTTTCAATCTCAAAGATCAAACCTTACTAACGTAAGTACAACTTAGTCAAAGACGGTTCTAAAATATTAAAATAAAAAGAAAAATACTAAATGCATGTAGCAACTATTATCTCATGTTGTGATAATATTTTCTTAATTTATTTATATTAATTAAGTTCATTTTACAATTTATTTATTTATTATTTAAATAAGAAACTATCATGTTATATTTGACATCAGGTGGTTGGTATAAATTAAAAAGTTGAAATACAAGTTGGTGCCCCTAGAATTACTCAAATGAAAAAGCATTCTAAATTATGTACCTATTGAAACAGTAGAATGAGTAAGGTTAAATCAATCCTGTTTAATGATATGAAAAATTAAAAGAATGGAAAATCTCAAAACTAACCAAAATGCATGTAAAGATCATATAAGTATCTCATTCCTTTTTCTCTAAAGCTAGCAAGTCACAAAAAGCATAGTGCTGTAAATTTGATTTTATCCCAAAAATTAAAAAAAAAATTAAGGCATCATCAGGTCTTCAATAAACATATATAGATACAGTCATACAGGGCATATCATATATTAATTAATGCCATTAATTAATTGTGATCGATACCAGCAAAAGAGACTCCATGTCCAAATTCCAGTAAGGCTATATATAAGAAGATGGAGGCTAGGAGCTAGAGTAGGATAATTGTCTCCAGTAAAGACATATTGAGTTTCTCTTCATCCCTTGGTTGCATATACTAATAATGGTGAGGAACTTGTATAGGACAAGAGCCATGTTTATGATAGTCGCTCACACGTGCACGTGGAAGATTTTTAACTGTTGTGAAGTTCATATGCATCAACGGTTAAAAGTCACCCACGTATTTTCATGGGCAATGTCTCTATCATTTTCCACTAAAATAAATATCTCATATATATATATATTCTTTTGCTTTCCAGTACTCTTAGAAACACAGCAAGGACACAGCCAAAACTAGCTACCATGAACTTTTACTCTCCACCAATGTGATCAAATGAGGGTACTGAAAGTTTGTCGTTTTATATTTGGTGCAGGACTTACCTTCAGTTGGCTTAATTCTGTTTTTGGTTATTGCTGCTTCATCTATTTTTGGCATTGGATATGGCCAAAATGGTACTTTTAATGTGCTTGACTTTGGTGCCATTGGAAATGGCGTAGTTGATGATTCCCAAGTAAATCTCTGATCGAGTTCTCTTTCTCTTCTAACTAATTATTTATGAATCTAGCTAGCTTCCTATACATGTTAATATGTTATTTGTTTGATTGTTTCTCCATCCACGTTGGGTACTCTTTCTAACTTCTTTATACATTAGGCTTTCTTGGCGGCTTGGAAAAGAGTGTGTGGAACTGTGGGAGGCACACAAACCTTAAAAATCCCACCTTACAGAACATACATGCTGCAACCTCTGAAATTTACTGGTCCTTGCAAGGCATTCAGCGTTGTAATTCAGGTAATTAAACAGGTAGTAATTAAGATCGATGTTCATTTTTGAATATCAGATCTAATTTGAAATGAACATCAGATCTAATTTTCATCGAACCCGAATGTTTCATTAGATTTTGATTTTAGTCCAATAATTTTATATACACATACATACATGCATAGGTGCGTACCTTATTATTGTGACAAGCGTTCTCTTAATAATTTTGCTTTTATAACAATCGAAATTTAATTTAAAGTTGTTAATTTAGGTTTTAGGGAATATTGAGGCACCCTCTAGTCTAAGTGAATGGGAAGGCTGCGAATCTGGATGCTGGCTGTGCTTCTCATACGTGAGGAATCTCGTCATCACGGGAAGAGGACAGCTTCATGGCCGTGGTTCACTTTGGTGGACCCAGCACCCCACACCTCTATTTATTCACAACACAAATGTTTCCACACACAAAAATGTACGTGTAGCACATTAATTTACTTTTTTATATATTAATATATTTTTAATGCATAATTGAATATTTCTCCTACATATCATATTCGTGCTAAAGGGATTTTTTTTTTTTCTTGTGTGTTCTTTGTTCAGGTGATTAATAGCAATTGCAAACCACCTGCGGTAATTCCTTTTAGTTAATGATGTTTATATATGTTTTAAAACTAACTAGTTAGCTAACTACTAATATATATAAATTTTGAAAATACATGTTTCCTTTTTCAAATTATACATATAAACTATTCTGTGTGAGATTCTGAAAAATTCGAACAACGTACTTTGTTAACCAAACATCAAATTAAATTATGCTGTCTAAAAAACGTTTTTGTGAGATTGTGATGTTTCAATCTTGGGTGTATGCAATTACGTACCAAGATTAAAGATATGCATTCACTTCTTTGGTTTGTTTTTTCACTTTTCATTAATTTGGAGTCTTGTTTAATATACTTTGAGGCTTTGATAATGAATTAAGGAAAAGTATTAATTGAAAATTGAAATATAACATGTATGCTAGGAATTGTGAGATTATATAGTCAATTAATTGAATATTGTGTTTAAATTTGCAGGCTCTAAGGTTCTACAAATGTGACCTACTTCAACTAAGGGGATTTACTTCTGTGAACAGCCCAAGAAACCATATATCGACATCCGGTTGTAGTGGTGTAACTATCTCAAACATTCATATAAACGCTCCTGGTTACAGCCCCAACACTGATGGCATCAGCATCACTGGATCAACTCATGTTAAAATACTTGACTCTGTCATTCAAACTGGTAATTTAATTAAATTTTTCCTCTGACCAAATTGGTCGAGTGAGTTACATTAAATTCGCTTGTCTTTTCATGCTCTTTTGATTGTATATATAGCTTTCGACGGTTTGTGTTCTTTTTTTGCACAAACAGTTAGAATTAATTAAATTGCTTCTTGCTTTGCTTATAATATTATATATACAGGTGATGACTGCATTTCAATAAAGGGTGGCTCCTCCTTTATAAACATATCCCATGTCACATGCGGACCAGGTCATGGTATCAGGTATGTCAAAAATTAAAGGATCCAAATAGCAATTTTTTGAGTCATAAAATCATGATTTTCCAAAAAACAAAAGAAAATCACAGTTCAAGAAGGAATTATGAACAAACTAATTTAATATTGTGTATGTGTGTGTGCCCCAAGTGTGGGAAGTTTAGGACAAAAAGGAGCTGTGGATAGAGTTGAACAAGTGTATGTTTACAATTGTAGCTTCTTCAACACTCAAAATGGTGCAAGAATCAAGACATGGCCGGTAATTAATACCCTCTTAATACCCATATGATTTCTTGGACATATCGTAGTACTTTTTTTAATTATCAATTAATCTCTCAATATATTCTCTTGTTTATTCTCAAGGGAGGATTTGGGTATGCTAGGGCGATTTCTTTCAATCAAATCACAGTTACAGAGACCAAACATCCCATTATCATTAACCAGAACTACTTCAATGACAAAGGATCAGTGAAGGTGAGCGATGTAACATTTAGTGGCTTCCGAGGAACTTCAGCTAGTGCTCAAGCAATAACATTAGATTGCTCTAAGTTGGGTTGCACCAACATTGTGATGGACCATGTCAACTTAACATCCATGGTGCCTGGAAAGCCAGTCGGTTCTTTTTGTAAGAATGCCAATGGAAGATCAACCTTTACTACCCCTGATGTTCCTTGCCTCTCAAAACGGATATAAATTACCGTTAATATATTTATGTTCCTTTTATGATCTTTGTGATCAATCTCTATGTCATATATATCTTTCTTTTTCTTCTTAAAACTATTGAAACAATGTCAGAATCCAAGATGAATATTGCTAATAAGGAAAGGTGTTGATGTGTGTTATGGGAGACTCACGAACATGAACGACTGACAATCGTTGGTGCATACATACACAATTGTATGTCCAATGAAAAACTTCAAACCCGCCTGATGATTCCCAACATTTTCTTTTGGATAATGTTGCTTTATCAAATAAGATACATATTATTACGGTCAATAATTTAGATCAACAGTCATGACACGATATTTTGTGGGCCGGATCATGGAATTAAGTCTGTCTAGAACTCCAATTTTTTGGATAAGTAGCTTCTATGGTCCAGCTTCTGATTGATGAACATTATAGGGTCTCTAAGCCCAGGGCCCATCCCTGGTTGAATATTTTGGGCCTTGGTCCCCATGATTGGCTATTGCCCGACCTAGCCCACAAAACAAAATGCTAAGTAGCCTATTACTCCCAACTTACCCCAAGCCTCAACTCAAGACCACCTTGGAGGCCCAATCTGTTAAAATATAAATTAGAATGAATTACTCTTAAGGACAAATTTAACTGAAAATACACTCAGTAACAAATTTAAATTAAAGGACATTTTATGCATGCACGCGCATCATCCATCAGCGCTTGGCAAATGCATCTATAATCCATGTGAGTAATGTGTAATACAGTGGTTTCACAAACAAAAATGCGATAATGTCAATATCACCCCGATGGCGGCTCCCAACAAGAAGATCTATGCCTCATGCAGACATAGATGGGTTGTCCAGTACTAGTAGTGCATGAGCTCCATGTTGATCAACCTCATCTGACTAGATGTTGTAGTTCCTTTATGAACTTATAAATTGTACACCATAGGGCATGGTACCACGTTCCAATTGATAATACTTCTTTCTAAGGGGTCACGCCGAAATAAAATAGTACTACAGGGCCGTAATTATCTTGGTTTTCACAAAATTTAATTACAATCAAGGATTTTAATCTAGTTTTCTCTTTAATTTTATCATCTGGAATTGTATGAGATGGGTTTGTTCTTCTTTTTTCTTTGTTACATTGGCTAAAACAGTGGCAACAAACTAGGCCAGACACTCCAGCCCAGTCATCCTACAGAATACAATTAATGAATATCTTCTAATATTTAGAAGTTGTAAATATTAATTTTTGAACATGAATCACAGACTCACAACAGCTTTTTTGTAACTTTGTCATGGGTCATTGAGTCAATGTACAACTAGTTCATGAATTAAACAAAGCGGTTAAATTATTAATTTTTTTTTTCTAAAACAAAACTAGTCTATCGTATGAATTAAACTTGTATGAGTCAATTTACATCTTCTTCATTATTCACAGTCAAAAGGGGGGCAAACATGCATATGGATGCCATGCTTGAAATGGTCTAATATATCCAAGTCCTTGAGTGACTGTGAATTTAAAGAATTCATGCAGTGTAAATTAGATAATCATAAAAGGGAATTGCTTTAAAATATTATAAATAGTTGTAGAGTGGAAGTACATAAATGGCAGGTTAATGAATTCAGGCCTTGTGCTTATGAAAAACATGCTGTATACACACGAATCTGAAAACCAGAATTTGAGATGTTACCTAATGAGTTCATATCTGCCAAACACTTACCATATTATGATTCAATTGGGGTTCTTTATAATGTACTATTATACACACCAATTATTACCACAAACCCTTCAATTCATAACAATTTCTTCAATTTCTTCCACACACACAAACACTCACTCACTCACTATGAACTCACTCATTATGGACTCACTCGCTATGAACATGGTCCCTACACCAAGGCCCTCAACTGCAACCCAAGAGCAGCTCCATGCTTTCCACAAAATCGACCGAGAAATGTTTTCTCGATTGGTCATCAACTTCATTAGAGACCCAGCTGAGTCCTTGCTGGTCATGGCCTTGTGGATGTGGCTTGAGGCAAATGGGTACCCCAACCTTATAGCTTACATGGTTGGGTTGCCAGATTCAATAGTCAATGCTTTGGCTGATGAAGCTGTGTTCTGCTTGAGGTATCTGCAGGGCTCTTCGAGTAACGGTACAACTACTATCCGTCCCGCTGCTGAAGGCACTGTCTTGACTTCAAGACTCATGGCCAAGGAGATCCCACACCAAATAATGTTCATCCAAAACAGGTTCACTACAATCAGTGGGTTAAAGAATTATTTGAACAATGTTTGTGCTAGAGTTTTCACTGACATTTTGCAGAGGGTTTTGTGTAATAATAATAGTCCAGTCCAGCAGCCTCTTATAATCCCTGGATTCCCACATCCAGTGTTTGGGAGTCTCGATATAGTCCCGGGGGGATCGAACACAAACAGTTTTCTCCCCACTGGAGGGATATCCATATGGAGTTGGAGCCCGTCTATTGACATGTCAAAGGATGATAGGACTATGTTTCTCACATTCTCAAGGGGGTTTCCTGTTTCAATAGATGAAGTCAAGGAGGTTTTCAACACTTCGCTTGCGGTTGATTGTGTGGAGAGTGTGGATATGGAAAATGTTGCTTCCGAGCAGCCTCTGTTTGCTAAAATGGTGTTGCGTTCTGTCATCTTTGTTGATCAAATTCTGAAGGGGAATCGTGTTTCGAAGTTTCGAATCAATGGCAAACACATCTGGGCTCGGAAGTACGAACGTCGAGATCATCAAGAGTAGGTGATGAGGATCAATCTTGTAGTTTTGTTGTAGCTTGGTTGTCACTTATATAGGTGAATGTACCAATGCACACACATTCATGGATCAAAATAATAAATTGCCTTTAGGGGTTTTTCAGGTTTAGTACCTTTGCAATGTCTCTTTTATTTGCCATGTTTTTGCTTATGGAGGGTAGGGTGCCAACCACAACATACAATATTTAGCTTCTCTCATTTAATAAGATAATATTGACACGTCATTTGATACATTAAACAAATTCAGTGTTTTTAACATACAACAACTTGCAAAATTTAACTTCTCTCATATAGAAATAAATCGTACTTTCTTGAAATGTAAGTATGAGATTTAAGTAGAATATCATATCCAACTTGTAATAAAAAAAATGTTGTTAATATGTATGAAATAAAATTTAGGTAATCATACCACCTCGTTACATTGACATACTATTGTCATGTATTATAATTAAAGAAAATTATATTTATTGTTCTACAACAAAATATGAACAAATTAATAACTTTTTGTGTGTGACTAGATCACCTCAGCATATAGTAACTTGGCATAGTAGTTTCACTAAAGCTCTTCTCAGTTAGGGATTCTATTTATACATTTTTTTTAAGTGTGCAAGAGTAGAAGGCTTTATAGTTCATTCTTTCACTAGTTTGCTAATTGTTATTAGTCATATTTTGTTGTAAATAACGTAATTTATGTGGTTTTCCATAAATAATTAAAATTGGGGGTCCAATGAGTAGTTATGTATGCTAAAATGGTGTTGGGTTCTGTCATCTTTGTTGATCAAATTCTGAAGGGGAATCGTGTTTCGAAGTTTCGAATCAATGTGCAAACACATATGGGCTCGAAAGTACGAACGTCGAGATCATCATGAGTAGGTGATGAGAACCAGTCTTTTACTTTTGTTGTAGCTTGGTTGTCACCTATAGAGGTGAATGCACCAATGCACACACATTCATGGATCAAAATAATAAATTGCCTTTAGGAGTTTTTCAGGTTGAGTACCTTTGCAATGTATGTTTTACTTGCCATATTTTTGAAAACAGAGGATAGGGTGCTAACGATGACATGCGATATTTAGCATCTCTCATTTAATACGATAATACTGACACGTCATTTGATACACTCAACAAATTCAGTGATTCTAACATACAACAACATGCGAAATTTAGCGTATCTCATATAGAAAAAAAAATTGTACTTTCTTGAATTGTAAATATCAGATTTAAGTTGATTATCATATCCAAGTTGTAATAAAAAAATTTGTTAATATTTATAAAATAAAATTTAATTAGGTAATCATACCACGTCGCCATATTGACATACTTTTATCATGCATTTTAATCAAAGAAAATTATTTTTATTATTCTACTATAAAATATGAACAAATAACATTTTTTGTGTGACTAGATTGGCATGGTAGTTTCACTAAAGCTTTTCCAATATGTGTAGTTAGGGATTCTATTTATACACTTTTTTTTAAGTGTGCAAGAGTAGAAGGCTTTATAGTTCATTCTTTCACTTGTTTGCTAATTTCTATTAGTCAAATTTTGTTGTAAATAACGTAATGTATGTGGTTGTCCACAAAGAAGAAACATTAGAGTTGCTATGCAATTTCTATTTATTAGTGACTTTTCTCGTGTAAAATAGGGAGATTTGGAGTACTCAAGTAAACATCTTGGAGTCCCAAGTAAACATTTTGGGGTAGACACCAAATAATATGAGTGGGCTCGAAGTACCCCTTTGCCTATAGGCAATCTAAGGAAAGAAATGGACACACTCTATTCTCCCAATTATCTCTCATTTCGTACAACTTCGTAACAGATTTTACTTTGGGTTGAATACAAAAATAGTTCATGAATTTTACAATGAATCTCAATTTGGTTCACTAACTATAAAAAATATCAATTTGATCCACAGACTTTTTAAGTTATACCAAAGCAATACAAACGTTAACTTCCATCGTAAAATTTAATAGAAACTAATTATGTGCACAACAAGTGACCACATTTTTAGAGACATTTCAGTCCGTTTATCACATTTTCATGTGACAAATTCCGTTAATTTTCATATAGAAGTTAAAGTTTATACTAAGTTAACGTTTGTACTGCTTTAGTACAACTTAAAAAATTTGTAGATCAAATTGACACTTTTTATAGTTAGTAAACCAAATTGAGATCAGTATAAAATTTATGGACAATTTTTGTATTTAATATTTTACTTTTTACTAAGTCATGAGAAGGGAGAAAAACTTTTGGTAGTGTGTCTCTTGCCACCTCACCATATAGGGTGGCATGACAAACCCACTTAAAACTTGACACTTGTTTAATTTTTATTATAATCTTTTAGAAGGGTTAATTTTCTGTTCTAGTTTAGAAGGGACTCTTGTCTTTCTATTATTGTGCAAGAGGACAAGAATTTGCATTTCTTTGGTCATAACTCATTACAATTAAGTCAACTCCTGCTGGATATAGCCACCAAAAGCATACAAACAAATGGAATTAAGATTCCCCGCAGTACTTTACCCAAAACTCCATTCAAAGATAAGCTTTCACAAAATTAGAGATAAAAAAAGAACAATTAAGAAGTAAGAACAACATAAAATTCAACAGAAAAATATTATAACAATAAACTTTATTTCCCTTATATATAAGCACATACCAAAATCCACTCTGTTTTAATTAAGTCATGGGGTTTTCTTCTATAACCATGTTTTTAATTCTTAGCTTCCTCTTCACCTTTCTTATTCCTAACCAAGCCTCTGTGAACTCCATGACTGACCCCATCAGTTTTTCCTTCCCCTCCTTCAATCCCCAAAGTTGTAATAGTGAAGGTGGCCTAATATGCATGGGCTCTGTAACTGCAGGCAATGGGTATTTGAGCCTTACACCAGAGCCACCACAAAACGAGTCGACTTCATCATCATCATTTTCACCATTGTATAAGGTTGGGAGGGTTTTGTATCGCTACCCGGTGCTTGCATGGCCGGCTTTTATCTCCACCTCCTTCACTGTTAGGATCTCTGCCTTCCCAAACACAACAGGCTCTGGAGATGGAATGGCATTTGTCTTTGCACAGGATAGTAGCCCTTCACCACCTGATAGCTATGGCTCATTTCTTGGACTCCTTAATAGATCAACTCAAGGTTAATACCTTTTAATATTGTGACTTTTTTAATGTGTCTAATCTTCTTTTGTATTTAAAAGTGCATAAGATTATGTTGTCCGAAGTAATGTTACATGTATCACATTTTCATACTATATTATTTGCATCACTAATATAAGTAAAACCCACTTATATAAGTGGGTCTCACATCTATCAGTGATGTAGTACTAAAGGTTAATGTGTATGTTTCTAATTTGGTTTTTCAAGCTGCATAATTCATTTTTTCCTAACTTATGCTACATTTACAATTTTATATTATTCATGTACTATATTATTAGGTGAGACTCACTTGTATTAATGGGTCATATATTTATTAGTAATGTGACACAAGAATGTGGTTTATAGTTTTTATTGTTTTGGATATTCTCTGCAAGCTGTTGATTATGGTGAAGTTCTCAAAGCCAGAATTTGTGGATATTTAATCCAACCTTTTACAGATAATAACATTGGCAAGGGAATATATAGATACACACACACACACATATATATATATATCTAATTTTCAACATCCACTGATGCTGTCCAAAAATTAGGTGGTGTGGTGAAGCAATTTGCTGTGGAGCTAGACACTTTCATGAACCACGAGTTTGACCCAGATGGGAATCACATTGCCATTGACACAACAAGCATAATCAACCCAGTTGTAGCAAAGAGTCTCAACAGCACAGGCGTTGACCTCAAGAGTGGAAGAGACATCAAAATTACAATTGAGTATGATGGCTGGAGACAGATTCTCCATGTCTCTGTTGGGTACTCTGAGAACCCATTAGTGAGCTTCCTCAACCATTCAATTTCCATGTTTGAAACAGTCCCAAGCTCTGTTTATGTTGGCTTTACTGCCTCTACTGGGACTCTCCCAGAGAGCCATCAAATCCTTGATTGGGTTTTCACATCAGTTGAATTGCCAGTACTTCCCAACATCCAACCTGAAGGGCCTAAAAAAGTACATCATGGAAAGATTAGAAGCATTTGGGTCATTGATGTTCCTGTTTTTCTGGGTGTGTCAATTTTGATAGCCTGCACATACCCTCTAATTTTAAGGGCTCTGAAGAGAAATCAATGTACTAGGAATCAGAATGAAGACATAGAAAGCAGGTCAAGAACAGCTGCAAATGCCCCTAAAATGTTTACTTACAAACAGCTTTCAAGGGCCACTGAGGACTTCAGCAAGGAAAATCTGCTTGGCTCAGGTGGATTTGGAGTTGTCTACAAAGGCATCATATCTTCAGATGATTCAGGTCCTCCTAAAACTTTTGCTGTCAAGAAGATTTCAGCAACTTCTAAACAAGGTATGTTCTACTTGCATTGTATTTTGAATCAACAATTGATCAGTTTTAAACTATTGCACATCCTCTAATAGGCCTAAAACCAGTCACATTTGGATGTCATGTCTCTAATAAAAGCAGGAACCACTTGTATAGTAGGTCGGTAGAACCTACTTGTACAATGAGTCTCACCTCTATTCAAGATGTGATCCAGAAATGTGACGTCTAATATAGTCCCTCTAACATTACTCTAATTTTCGTAATTGTTTCTTCCAAATCCATATGCACTGAGACAATTTTCATGTCCAAACCCAAACAGGGGAAAGGGAGTACTTAGCAGAAATATGCACCATTGGGCGCCTGAGGCACAAAAACATAGTGCAACTCCAAGGCTGGTGCCATGAAAACCAGCATCGCTTCCTCATCTACGAATACATGCCTAATGGAAGCCTCGATCGTTTCATTGGAAAGGGCATTCTTGATTGGAGAACCAGGTACAATATATTAACAGGATTGGCATCAGCATTACTATACCTCCATGAAGAGTGTGGCAACCCTGTGGTTCACAGAGACATTAAACCAAACAATGTAATGTTGGACTCTGAGTACAATGCTCATCTAGGTGATTTTGGGCTAGCAAGACTAATACTCAAGGATACCTCGGTTACAATCCCACTAGCTGGGACCCCCGGATACTTGGCCCCGGAAGTGCTAGACTTAGCAGGGAAGGCTACCCTGGAATCCGATGTCTATAGCTTTGGCATGGTGGTACTAGAAGTGGTATGTGGGAGAAGATCAAAGGGTATCATGGATGACTATAGTTTAGTAGAATATGTATGGAATTTGCATGCAAGAAATGCACTGCTGGAGGGTGTGGACCGAATGCTAGCTCTAGATGGAAAATTTGAGGAGGAACAAGTGAAGAGGACGTTGATTGTTGCCCTTTCTTGCTTGCATACAGATTTTATGCTCAGGCCTAAGATAAGGAAGGTGGTGCAGATTTTGATGAACCCAAATGAGCCTCTAATGGAATTGCCATACACTAGGCCAAGGCCCAGTGCAGTTTATCTGTCAGTATCTTCCTCTGCTCCAGCCACTGATTTTGGGTCTAACAGTGCATCTATCAACTGTGACAATGCAGTATGAGGTTGCAAATCCAAAATGACCATTTCATAAAATACATGATGTTCTTGTGGAATTGATATGGATCACACAGCTGGTGCAACAAAATTTCAGTAATGTGAGATTTATGTTATTCTTTTTAGTTAATTTGTTCATTTTTTCAGATGTAAATACTTTTTTCTTTTTCTTTTTTTGGCTTGATGTACATACTTTGTAAAAAAAAAAAAACAAAAAAAAAGAATGTATGAACATATAATTTTAACTTGATTGATTATTTGATTACAAAAGCATTTAGAAGATGAAAAATACAAAAGTAAGTGCGTCTGCCGGGAGTCGAACCCGGGTCTATTGCTTGGAAGGCAATTATCCTAACCGTTGGACTACAAACGCTTGTTGTTCAATCACGTCTAGTTGTTATTTTAAATATATAATGGTGTTAAGAAACAAAAGCAGTTCATCCATGATGGATATAATTTTGGGAGTAATACCGGCAGTAATTTTAATCAGGCCCTTTTATTTTTATTCTTTGACGGTTTTACGTTAGTTTTTAATGATTTTACAAAGTTCACTTTACACTTTAGGAGAATAAATACCCTTAAAATATGAAAAATACTTTATTTTAAATTAAAAAGATTTTTTTTATAAATTAAAATAATTTTATTATGAATTAAAAAAAATTCTTTTAAATTTTAAAACATTTCGTTTTTTTTCTAAAAATTATTTTTCTAAATGACCCAAATTTAATTATTTCTATAATTTTCAGAACATTTGCTTGGTCCATATTATCAAAGCAAAGTTTTGATCCGAGACTTTTTTTTTTCTTTGATCATATGGCCTTGAGATTCTTCAAACCTAGTCTGGTCCAACTCAGAAACCACCAACTGGCCCATTCCCATAAAATCCCTTAAAAAAGCACCGAAATGTTTAAGTACAAATCAAAATGATTGTAGACTTGTAGTCAGAAAGACAAAAGTCACAACACTAATACAAAGACCTAATAAAAAGGTGAGCTATCAAAACCAACTTTATGGGTTATGTCATAAATATGATCACAGAGAAGACCACTGTGGTCGTGGAGGATTGGAGGAACCTTTTCAAAGGTAGGTGGCCTAACACAATCCCATTCGGGAAGGCAAAGTCTGGTTCACAACTAGTTTCTATGTCCCAAAATCTTTATAAGTCATATTACTATGTTTTTTGGTTGGAAAACCCAAACCCACAAAAACAGCCAACCCTCTTAACATCTTTCCAATACAAATGAGTGAGTTCGTATTTGCACAACATTAGTGTTGTGACCTTTTAGAAGTGAACAATAAGCTCAAAATTATCGTTAATAAAGATTCAATCCATCAAAATATTTGAAGTGTTTTGCGACATGGTGTCGATAACAATCTTAGATTCACCTTCAGTTTGCACCTTATCAAAACTTGTTAAAGAACCAAGTCATACAACTTAGTTTTTATACATTTTACATGTATAATTAAATCAACTTAAAATTATTATACAAAATGACTATTATTGGAAATAAATTGAAAATAAGCATTATGGTTTTAACTTTTAACAGAAAAAAAAAAAAAACTATAAAATTATATGTCAAAGAGAGAGAGTGGAAAGAATAAAATCAAGGCTTAATTATCGATTTACCACCAAAAACTGTAACTCATTCCCACTTTACCACCTGAAAGTTTTTTTATCCCAGATTACCACCTGTAACTTACATACATGTCCCATTTTACCTTGTTCCGTCAACACCGTTAATGCTGACGTGGCGCGCTAGATATGCGCCACGTGTCACATCATTTTTTTTTCGCATTTTTTTATTTTTATAAACTTTGAAAATTAATTAAAAATAGCTCCGAACTCAGAAAAATACACGAAAAATTCCTACGGATTCCTCTTGACTAGCACTAATTTACTATAAGGTTAAATTACCAATTTGCCCTAAAAAAATTTTCAAAAAAATTAGAAAGTCCAAATTTATTTCTAAAAAATTAAAATAAATTTTCCTCTATTAAATAAATTTTAGAATTTTTGTAAACTCTTGGACAAATTCTCAAAAATATTTTGAAAAATTACCAAAATCTTGTTTTAGAGAATTATTTCGAGACCTTACAGAAATTTTAGAATTTTTCTAGAATTTATTTTATAGAGAATTTTATTTTTCTCTAAGACCAAGAGATCTTTTTGGGTAGCAAGTGTTCACGAGAAAGGTATTGTTAGTTTTTAGAAGACTAACGGTGCAGACCTCATATTTTTTGGAGTTCGGGAGATTATTCTATGAATTTTTAAAGAGTCTAGAGTATTTTAATTTTCTAGAAATAAATTTGGACTTTCCAAATTTTTTGGAAGTTTTTAGAGGGAAAATTGGCATTTTGACCCCATAGTAAATTAGTACTAGTTAAGACAAGTCGGTAGGAATTTTCCGTGTATTTTTCTAGGTTCGGAGCTATTTTTAATTAATTTTCAAAGTTTATAAAAATAAAAAAATACAAAAAATAAAAAAATACAAAAAAGATGTGACACGTGGCACACATCCAGCGCGCTACGTCAGCATTAACGGAATTGTTGACGGAACAAGGTAAAATGAGACACGGATGTAAGTTACAGGTGATAATCTGAGACAAAAAAACTTTCAGGTGGTAAAGTGGAAATGAGTTACAATTTTGGGTGGTAAATCGATAATTAAGCCTAAAATCAATGATGAAGATGCCATAAAATAGATTGGAATAAATTATAGAATAAAAGTAAAATGTAATTGTCGCATCTCTTCTTCTTCCCTAAGAGCAGTACCAACCGTAGTCTATCTCCAACACTAAATTTAGAGTTAATAATGGGAATATTCCAAGCATGTTCTCTATAGTATTAAACACTACTTCAACCATATGCCATATTCTCCGACACCAAACTCCTTTGTTTTTTTCTTATATAAACTAACAACTGCTCACCTCTTTGGTGTACATTCTTTTTTCGACTTCTCCACATTCTTTTGTGTACATTATTAATGTTACATAATTGATTAATTAATTAATAAATTAAAAATATTTAAATATATTCAAGTTTGGTCTAATATTAAAGATCTCATTGAGATCTTTGTGATGATATAATTTTTATCAATAAAACATTCATAAATAAAAAATTATAAAAGAATAATAATTATTATTTCAAAGTAATAAAGAACATGAAAGGAAATAAGAATGTTTTAACTGGGGAGAAAAGGATAATAAGGGAATATTAAAAAACAAAAATCAAATGGCATTAACAATCTACGCCAAAATTGGAGTACAAAATTTTGAGAGCTGCTATTTGCACACATTTTTTTTTATATACTATTTTCTCAATTTTTCTGCTAACATACCCCTTACCTTTTTCTAAAATTTGGAATTTTTTTTTTTAGGGCTGCTATTTGCACACCATTTTTTTTCTTTTTGCACACCCTTTTTCTCTTTTTTTCTCCTACACACCCTACACACTTACTTCAAATTCAAAATCTCTCAACACACACCCAACCCATTATTAAAATACCCTCATTTCATTACACACCCTTCTTTTTTTCCCTCTCTTTTTTCTCACGTTCACACCCCCCTTCCCCTGTTTTTTTTTTTTCTTCTTCTTCTCCAACCCTCCCCCAACCAGCCAGCCTCTCCACCCAACCCACCTAGCCCCTCAACCCCCTCACCCGACCCACCCCTCACTCCCTCCCTCCTCCTCCGGCCTCCGGCCTCCACCCAACCCACCTAGCCCTTCAGCCCCTGCACCGACCCCCCTCAGCCGCTGCACCGACCCCCCTCAGCCCCTGCACCACCAAAACAACCACATTCTTCTCTCTCTCTCTCTC
>QANW01005609.1:4073547-4137897 GCA_003254865.1 Dryas drummondii | reverse complement strand
TATTTATTTTAGTTCCTCGGTCTTATTTTATTTCCTCAATCTTATTTTATTTCCTCAATTTTCCACATAAACACCTCTCTTTCTCTCTCTCTCTCTCTGTCTGTCTCTCTCACTCACTAAAATCCAGCTCTCACTCCCAACTCACCCTCTTTGAATCTGACCCCTTCTTCATCTTCCTCCTCAGTCCTCACCCACTTCCCCCTCCTTATCCTCCACCCTTCTCTCACCACACCCACCTCCATTTTCAGAAAATGGGCAAAGGTGGCTCTCTGAGCGAGAGCGTGATCAAGAAGATCGTCCTCTCCTACACCTACGTGGCCATATGGATCTTCCTCAGCTTCACCGTCATCGTCTACAACAAGTACATCCTCGACAAGAAGATGTACAACTGGTCCTTCCCCATCTCCCTCACCATGATCCACATGTCCTTCTGTGCCTCCCTCGCCTTCCTCATCGTCCGAGTCCTCAAGCTCGTCGAGCCCGTCACCATGTCTCGCGATCTCTACCTCTCCTCCGTCGTCCCCATTGGAGCTCTGTACGCTCTCTCTCTCTGGCTCTCTAACTCCGCCTACATCTATCTCTCTGTGTCTTTCATCCAAATGTTGAAAGCCCTCATGCCTGTGGCTGTTTACTCAATTGGGGTCTCCTTAAAAAAAGAGAGCTTTAAAACCGACACCATGGCCAACATGCTCTCGATCTCCTTCGGCGTCGCCGTTGCCGCTTATGGGGAGGCCAGATTCGACACCTGGGGTGTGATTCTCCAACTGGGTGCTGTTGCTTTTGAGGCCACCAGGCTTGTCCTGATCCAAATCTTGCTCACCTCTAAAGGCATCACCTTGAACCCCATTACCTCTCTATACTATGTGGCTCCTTGTTGCTTGGTCTTCTTGTTTGTGCCTTGGATTGTTGTTGAGTACCCGCTTTTGAGGGACACCTCAAGTTTCCATTTTGATTACTTGATCTTTGGGACCAACTCTCTCTGTGCATTTGCTTTGAATCTCGCTGTGTTCTTGCTTGTTGGGAAGACCTCTGCTTTGACAATGAATGTGGCTGGTGTGGTCAAAGATTGGCTCTTGATCGCATTCTCTTGGTCTGTCATTAAGGACACTGTGACCCCAATCAATCTGTTCGGGTATGGCCTTGCTTTTCTGGGTGTTGCCTATTATAACCACTCCAAATTGCAGGCGCTTAAGGCCAAGGAGGCCCAGAAGAACAAGACTCAGGTCGATGAGGAGGCCAGTAGGCTGTTGGAGGAGAGGGAAGGTGAAGGAATGGGGAAGAAGAACGAATCCCAGAATTGATTTACCAGTTCCTAATTGATTTAGGGACTAATTTGAGCTAGATTATGATAATAAGAACAAGGTGGGAGAGGTGGTGGAAGAGCATAAAATGGATTCGATTTCGGGGCAAAAGAAATTGCGAGGTTACGGTTTTCTTTTGCTTCTTCAGATGAAGAATTCGGGTTCGGTATGTTGTTCTAGATTTTGGTTTCTTATTCTAGCTGTGGCTGTTCCTTTTTTTAGTACTTCAATATTGTTAATGTCTAAGGATTTGAGATTCGCAGCTGTTGCTTATAGTGCCAATCATGTATGTTAGGAGAGAAAGAATCTCAGATGCCCTATTTTTTATTTATGTCTGTGTAGGAACTCCTTGTTATGAAGCTTTAATACGTATTTATTCATATTCATTATGTTTCTGTCTCAATCTGATTGTTTCTGGTTGTGTTGGGAAGATGGCATATGCATGTTGTGGGTGAAAACATGATAATTTGGATCACATTTTGGGTTCTTTGTATTGGACTGATGTTTGTGAACTTTTATCACTTGGAACTTTGAGCCTTTGGGGGATTCGATTTCTTTCTGAAATGGAAAAGTGAAAAAGACTAATGGTAAAAATTTGTACCTTTTGAGTTTGAGAAGAAAATCATGGTAATAAACAGCCTATGCAGAACTGGTTGGTATGATATTGGTAATAACACTAAATCATATTAAACCTTTTTAGTTCATCAATTTACCAGATAAGGAACAAGAAAGGTATCTGGATCTGTAGCCTGCAGACCAGATTGGAGAAACAAATGAAGATCAAATTTACTCTGAAGAATGTAGTGACTTGAAAACGCTTAATTGACTAGTTTTGTAATGATTGAAATGTTGTATGGTAGAAAATACTGAACTGAACTTCTGTTTGTAGTTTCTTATGGTTGGAATATCTATTCCAATATACTTCATCTTTTCACTTTAACATAAGTGAACCCCCTCTCAACTGTAATTGTAACATAGATTCCATTTTATATTTCGTGTATAAGATTCATGAAAGTTTCTTTTATATGGCCAGTCGCACTGTGTGGAATTCTCACAATAGTCTTTGGGAAACCTCCACATTGCGTGGGGGCAATAGAAGTTTTTTCTCTGGGCAAGCACGCCTCGATCCCCAAAAACTATCACGCGGATCCCTGAACTTCTTACATGAGGCTACACAGAGTTGTTATGCTAACTAATATTTTTTACTGGTGTTTTGTCCAGTAGAGAAGGTTTCAATGTTTTGATGCTTTTAAAGAGTTGACCCCATTCCCTGTTATGCAATTACTGTTGTTTCGATATCAACATATTAAACGATATGCAGCACATGGGGTGTCAAGATTGAATCTTGTGATGAACTGCCAACTGATGACAAGACAAATAGGAATAATAATATGTTTAGTGGTAGTGGCATTTCAGTGGGGATGGGTGATTTTGTGCCATCTTAAATTTCTAATATTCATGTGCATATTACACATATTTGTCACAAAATTGTCTAAGATTGGCTGTTCATGTTGTTTCAAAAGGATATTTCTGTAATGTAGTAATTTAGTGGAGAACAACATAAGAATCTTTCTTTTCCTTTTTCTTTTTAGTAATTTTTTGACTTTAACCTTAATAATACAAATTAGGATAAGGTGTCACGTCTTGAGCAATTTTATAAGTTTGGATGCCGGCTTAACTTGGCTGCTTATTTGAACTCACCTCAGATAAGGGATCATCTAACATTTATTATATTAAGTGAGATAATTTTTTAAATTTTTTTTGGGTTAAAATTTCACACTCAGACACAATATTGGTGCAACATGATCCAACTTGTCCTAACATTTCCATAGGTTTTAGGCTTTTTAGCTGTCGTGTATGTCCTTGCAGTCCTTGGGGCCACACCATGGCCATTGGCCCATAGCAGTTGATGCATCAACTGTTTCATTTGCTTTTTTTTTTTTTTTTGGCCACAGTTTCATTTGCTTTTCAATCAAGTGTTGGTCGTATTCATTATTTGCCTAGCAATGTATCATAATTCATGTACGTCGTGTCTCGATTTTAAATTATTTTCTATGAGATTAAGAGAGATCTGTAAAGTAGATGACTACAAGTCTACAACATAAATAATTAATGTAGTTGCTAAAAAACAAAAAGGGGGAGAGTGCGCACTTGAATCAATGCATGCCTTCATCTGTTCTCATATTTCCCTTTAAAATTAGGCTTTATTGTATAAATGGTCATCCAGATGAAGTTTGTGCGCAAATATTTTTTAATCTTTATCGTCAATTTCATCCATTCACTAGTTAAAATTAAGAATATTTTCGTCAATTCATCTCTAAAATATATAATAAATATAATCTAATTTTTTTTTTTTGGCAAAAACAGATCCTCTACCCAGCTGACGACACCACTTTCTGGCCCCCCTCTCTCTCTCTCTCCCTCTTCTTCCCCCTATCTCTCTTGGCCGATTGCTAGGTGGGTGGCAGAAAGAGAATGAGAGCGGGGAAGAGGGAGGGAGAGGGAGAGAAAGGAGAGGAGAGGAGGACGGTAATGGGTGGGTGGGTGGCGCGAGGATGTGTATGTGGGAGATGGGAGTCGAGGGGTGTTGCTAGGAAAAAGGGGTTTGCAGGGTGAGGGGCATTGGGGTAAGGGGCTGTGTTGGGCGAGAGAGGGGCACCTTTTTTTTTGTTTTTCTGATTCAAAGTTTATAAAATATTAATTTTGGGTTTTTTTTTTGTTTGTATTTTTAAATTTTTAATTATATTTACATAAAAAAAATTATTTAAAATTATGTTTTAACAGAAAATATGACAGCAGATGGCAAATTTGCAAAGTTTTAAAAGATTGGATAATATTTGCGCATAACTATCATAGTCTGGATGACATTTATGCAATAAAACCTTAAAATTATAAATGGATTGAACTATCTGTGCAAGCTAGATGAAGTTGTTGTAGCTATCTGCTATGCCAGAACAAAGCTAGCACTACTGAAAACTTGAAATTTCAGGTCTAGTTAACAAACATGTAAAATTGTAAACTAATAAAGCATCCATTAAACAAAAAAGAATCTCAAAACTATAGTTCAAAATATGAACTAATGATCATGAAATTGTAATTAGATTGTCACCAGAAATCTCTACATGAGCACAGGCCATCCTTGAAATGGTGAAACCTGTTTCGGTCCCTCACTACAATCTCTCGATTATAAATCTTGGAGATGAACTTAGTAGCAGAGTGGCAATCATGACAAACTCGCAAATTCTTCACTATTCGAATAGGTGTTCCTGGTGGCGTATTCAGGAGGGCAAAAGCAATGGCCAACTTTTCACTATGCCTGTTTAGAGCATCTTCTTTATCTTCTTCATCAATATCTAGCAGAACCTCTGATGTGGTAGGAACATATCCAGCCTTCTTCATCTCCCTTCCCATCTCATCTACCATCTCATAAATCTCTTTGTACTGTTTATGTGAAATATCTCCAGCCACAAATTCGTAAATTTGACCATCTAGCTCAATCATAGTGCTGCCAGGGATCTTTTTCATCCCTTTGCTGTCCATCACCTCTCTAATCTTGGTTTTCTTCTCCCAATGGGTCATTTTTGCATAGATGTTGGAAAGTAGTACATAATTTGACTCATGCAAAGGTTCATTCCTGATTAACTGTTTGGTGATGCTCTCTCCAAGCTCGAGTTCACCATGGGCACGACAAGCACTGATCAGGGTTCGCAAAACTATTGGGTTTGGCTCAATGGGCATTTTTTGAATAAACTCCAGTGCTTCTTTGACAAGTCCTGCCCTGCATAACATATCCACCATGCATCCACAGTGTTCTATCTTAGGTATAACTTCAAATTTTTCCATCATTGAACTGAAGTACCTTTTACCCTTTTCAACTAACCCGGAATGGCTACATGCAGAAAGCAATCCTATAAAAACAACATCATCAGGTGCTACCCCGGTTCCAATCATTTCCTCAAACAAAGATATGGCCTCCATTCCGCGACCATGCATTGCCAGACCATCAATCACAGAAGTCCAAGAAACAATTGTTCTCTCACTCATATTCCTAAACAATTTCAAAGCTTTATCCACATCGCCACACTTTGCAAACATGTCAATGAGTGCATTCGAAAGCTCCACAGTTTTCGGAATCCCTTCTTTCTCAATGTAAGACTCAACCCACTTCCCAAGCTCAAGCGCACCTAAATCTGTACATGCAGACATAATCGAGACCATAGTAATCTCATCCGGCCGAACTCCCACCATCTGCATTTCCCTAAACAACTCAACCGCATCCGCGGACCACCCCACGCGCACATACCCTCCAATCATTGCGCTCCATGAAATAGAGTCCAAGTTGGGCATTTCATCAAACACCTTCCGACCAAATTCAATCCCCCCACCACAACAACAATACATGTGAATCATAGTATTGCGAACATGGACCTCATCGTCAAACCCGAATTTCACCACCGACCCATGAACCGACTTGCCCAAATTCAACTCCCCGATGCCAGCACAGGCCTTGAGGACAAAAGGGTACGTGAATTTGTTAGGCAAAACAGCACCCTGAAGCATAACATTGTAAAAGCACAAAGCTTTATGCTTTCCATGACTGATTTGAGCATAAGCTCTGATAATGGTGTTGAAGAGGAACGCGTCGTAAATGCGGGTATCGGCGTCGGGCGAGAACAGAAAGGAAGAGGCATAGTCAATGGCTTTGAGGTCGGAGGCGGTGGAGGTGAACTTGGTGAGGACTAGCGGGTTGTTCCGGAGACCCGACTTGAGAATGTGGGCGTGGAGTTGGGTCAGCTTTGGGAGGGCGTTGCATAATTGGAGAAGAGCTAAGCAGCTCTGCTCCGCTTCTCTTTTGTTGATGAGCTTGCATCTTTTGATGGCTTGCATGGAATTGCATTTCAAAGCTCCCCAACGGCTATCCATTAGATTAAACCGTTAAAGAGGTTGGTTAAAAAACGACAATAAAATCGTCGTCGTGTTCTCGCTCACTTGGGCAATTCCCCTTTTTCCACGTGGCTGGTCCAAACCGCGGCCACGTCTCGGCCACGTCACCTCTTCCTCTACCTCCCAACTTTCTGGTACGCTTTTATGATTTCTAAACTTTGTTACAGTGAACGAACAGAGAAATCAAATTCAATAACGTCACTGCAGAATTTGATACATCCAAGTCGCTCCGTGAGAGAATGAGATTCAAATCGTCGTCGTCAATCTCAGCGCTTCTATTTCTTGGGCTTGTTCGCGGCCCAACTGCAACCTCCAAGCTCCGAGGCTTCAATGCGATTCGCTCTTACTGTGATCGAGCCTCAACAAACCCTCTAGGTCTCTCTCTCTCTCTCTCTCTCTCTCTATCTCTCTCTCTCTCTCTCTAAACATTCAATTCAATTCGACTATGCATTTTATCAAACAGTCTCAGTGCTTCTTATTCAGGGCCACTTACACAGTACAAGAGGCTCGTCGAGCAAGGGAATCTACAACACGATCCGAACCAAGAAGCGGTCGCTTTCGAATTGGACAAGTTGCTCGGGAGGTTGGAGCAGTATGAGAAAGAAATGGAGGAATATCACGTAAAAATTCATTGATTTTGAGCTAATTGAAACCTCGAGAATTCGTCTGAAATTTTTTGATTATTTTCTTCTTCATTCTGCAGGCACGCCTTGCGAATTGGGAGAAGCAGAGAGAGGACGAGCGACGCAGGCTTTTGATGGAGGAAGCTCAGCGTCAGCAGAAGGATGACCTGTGGAATTCAGTCAACAACCAACGCAGTAAGCTTGTTCAGAGATGGCTGTACCGGTAAGCCAAGCCAAGCTGCTTATACAAAAAGCTTATTGATTTTCTATTCGATTTTGTTTTTTGTGTGTGTCACTGTGATGGCTCTGTTTGGCTCAGAAAAAGACCTGATAATCTAGAACCTGGAGTTGGGAAATGGGTTTCATACCTTAATCGAGAGAGGAAGTTAGATTCGGTCGTGGGTCGCCGTCCAACTGCTCCTCCAGCTCCCAAAGGACTATACATTTATGGCAATGTTGGAAGCGGTATGGTAATGGTGCTATATTATATATATATATATATATGTTTATTTGTAAAGCAAATGTGTGCCAGCCTAAATCGAAAGTTGATTTTGCTTCTGATTGTACAACACTTGTCCAGTATAGCATTTCAAAATCATATTTTTAAAGTGCTAAATAATGATACTTCTATTCAGGAAAGACAATGCTTATGGACATGTTTTATAGTGCCACCGAAGGAATTGTTAGGCATCGAAAAAGATATCACTTTCACGAGGTGAGCCTTTGATCGTGAAGATTTCACAAATTTTGGATAACATTAGATGACCATATTCATGTATACAATTATTTCTAAGTTGACCATTAATAAAAGTTTTTAAACCATAACATCTTTATTTGCAGGCTATGTTAAAAATTAATGAGCAAATGCATCAGATTTGGAAAAAACAATTGGAGGAGAAGTCTGTGCAGTCAAGCATTGCCAATTGGATAATGAATCTTTCCTTTGATTCAAGGGTGAAGGAGTGGGTGGCTGCCGAAGAGAGATATAAACAAGAGGTTCAGATGAAAAACATCCTTCCAGCTGTAGCAGATAAGCTCCTCATAGACCGGCAGGCGAATCAAAAGGGTGGTAGCGTACTTTGTTTTGACGAGATACAGGTCAGGTTAAATGTGTGCTATGAGAGTTTTTTCTTTTTGATACTGTGTCATCACGATTATAAATTGATTATACTGTCACTTTAATCAGGGGAGGCATGGGTTATCTACTTTTTAACTCAAAATATTACCTATAACCTATTAACAATTAGACAAAGTCATAGAGCTAGTATTTGGTGTCCCAACTCTCATGTCCAGCATGACAAAAAAGCTCCCAGTCCATAGCTTATAAGCTGTCTACAGGGATGAACCATCATTCATTACTGAAATGATCTTAAAATTTCTAATGCATCAATCATTTGGTTGCACACAATTAAGTGTCACCAATATTTGGTTGATTTTGAAGAACTTGTCATTTCTGAAAAGTAAGGGGTACCAGTAGGGAGAAGGGGCAGGGGCAGGGCAAATTTGTAAATCCATATTGTTTATCATTCAGAAGGAAACACAACTAGGATTTGTAGAGGTTATTGATAACAATAGTTACACAAGGGCATTCGGTGACTAGGATAATATGTGATATGATAACAGATGAGAACTATATATCTTTAAGATGAATTGGTAATATTCAAGATGATGGCTAAGAAAAATTAATAGGTTAGTCTATCAGAAATTTGATTCAAGATCTGTTCTTATTTGGTCTTCTTGTTGTCCCTTTTTATCCTTCATTACAGTTTGGGGTCACTTTTGGTGATTGGAAGTTGGAAAAAAACCAGCTTATAGATTTTGCAGCTCATTTTATGACTTGGAATATTCTTTCTTTCTATTACAGACTGTTGATGTATTTGCTATTGTGGCCTTATCTGGAATTGTTAGCAGATTGTTAAGTACCGGAACTGTTCTTGTGGCTACCAGTAATCGAGCACCAACGGACTTAAATCAGGTGCGCCTGTGTGTTTTAAATTGAAGATAAACCGTCAATATTCCCTGCCACCTTATTTCTCAAGCACATATTGGTATTTTGCAACATATTTAATCCATCATTTTCAGCTATTCGTGTAACTTTTTGGGTGAGTGATGAAGATGGCCTAAGCTCAATAGTTTTCTGCTCACACTTCTCCAGATTATTTAGCAACTTGATTGATTGTTATGTAGATAAGAACATTGCATCTTTGTTTTTTGAAGCGTTTCTTGAGTTTATCGAAAAGCCACTTTGCCATAAATTTAATCTTTTACTTTTGAAACAAAAATCCCTCATGCAGGACGGTATGCAGCGGGAGATCTTCCAGAAGTTTGTTGCAAAATTGGATGAACACTGTGAAATTGTTCTGATTGGAAGTGAGATTGATTATCGCCGTGTTATAGCTCAAAGATCTACGGATGAGGTGAGCATGAAGCATTTTTCAGTTATTGCTTTGCTCTATCTGCCTATCTGGTAGTTGAAATTACTTGTAAAACAAATTTGGTGGTTAAAATTTTACCAGCTTAAACATACAGGTTCACTACTTCTGTCCTTCAGACAGCATTGCTCTGAAGAAATTTGAGAAGAAGTGGCATGAGGTCACAAACCAAGTAGGGGGACAGATCACCTCGGATACTATTCCAGTGATGTTCGGAAGGTACATCTTTTAAAATTTAAAGATATTCATTTGATGATATTCCATTTTATATCGTACAGACTTGTTTCTTAAATCAGAACACTGGAGGTTCGTGAAAGCTGTAATGGAGTGGCACGGTTCACATTTGAGTATCTATGTGGTCGGCCGGTATTATGCTTGCCTTTGTATGCGTTTTTAATTTTTGTGTTGTTTTATTAATTATCCATTTATATATTGGATGATTGTTTTAAAGCGTAATATATTTAATGGAGCTGTGTGTTTTAACTAATAAGTTGATCTTCTGATTCTGGGAATCAATCTCAATCTCTTATGAAGAAGACTATAATCATTTGAATTCTTTTTGTGCACCAAAAATTTAAAGGAAAAAATATGAAAGTTGTGCATTTTGATATATTTTAGAAGAAGGAATTTGATATGAATCAGAACAAATTGTGCATTTGTATTCCAAATTATTACAATCGGAATGCAGAATGACATTTCTCAAAGCTACCTATATTGCGAATCAAAATTAAATGCTTCTTGTTTTTAATCTTTAGGGCCTTTTCTTGATGCTACTAAAATGCACTTTAGCTCCTAACTTCTTTTTTCATTCTCTTTCTTCCTCTTTGCTTTTTTTAATTGACTTTAGGTAGGCGCAGCAGATTATATTGCAGTGGCAGAAAACTATCACACTGTCTTCATATCTGGCATTCCAATGATGAGCATGCGTATCCGGGATAAGGTACTATAGCTACTTTTCTACTTTTGTATTTTTTTTGTTTCATGTTCTGCTCCTTCCGCATAAGTTGGTTAAGCTTCAATTGCACAACAATGACTAAAAGGAAGTTTTATACAAAGTGGGGTTAGATATAAGATGAAACTGGAGAAAGACTCACAGTTAAATCAGAAAGGGGAAGGAGGGAAGGAGGTAAGAGACATAACAATCCCTGATACCACAGTTAAGTGGTCATCATGTCCCAATCCATTCAATACAACTGGATTAAAATGCATACATAATTACATATACATGTATGTCACAGTAAATTTTCTGTCTAATGTATCTTTTATATGCACCCAGTTTAAACCAAGTTTTGTTCCAATTTTTCAGGCACGGAGGTTTATTACCCTCATTGATGAATTATACAATCATCACTGCCGTCTATTTTGTTCTGCTGCTTCTTCTATTGATGAGTTATTTCAAGGAACTGAAGAGGGTACACTTTTTGATTTAGAGAGGTAACTCTTCACTTTTGTTTAATTGTTCTTATTAATAATGATACAAAGAGTATCTTGATGCTTTGAGATTCATCATTCTAGGTCGGGACTTGCAGCTGGTTGCTTTGATTCTGAATTGTATTCATTTCACATATATTTTTCATTTGCTCCCTCAGATGCATAATTTACTCTGTGCTGCTTGCGCAATAAATTTTTATTGCATTTGTGCAATTTTAGCAGTGATTTAGGAAAGAGTTATCAAAATAGTAGCTCAATTTTAAGAGCACAATATGAAGGAAAGATCATTGGCCTCAGCTACAGTCTTGTTGTAACACTAAGGAGTTTTGTCACATGGTGAAATTTCCTGCTGCATTTTGGTGACAATTCAAAGATAGTTTCCTATGGGGGCTAATGGCTTCCTTATTTGATTATCCACCTTGTCCCAGACCTTTTTCTATATGTTTGCAAGTACTGACTCTAGGTTCTTTTAGTTTTGTCATGGTTGGTAATTTGGTGGTCTAAATATGCAACATGATGAGCATGTGTACTCGTTTGCTTCCAGTTTCCAGTTTGAAACAGAGACAGAAGGTGCAAAGCTTCGCCGTGATGTTTTATCAGAAGGGACTGTGAGTTCAGGAGGTGCTCCCACTGGTATAATATCCATGCTATCTGGTAAAGAAGAGATGTTTGCTTTCCGCCGAGCAGTAAGTGGTGTTCTTTATCTCTAGAACACTTCACTATTTCTGATTGAAATCTGTGTGTTGAACAAAAAAGCTTTCTGTGTAGGTATCACGCCTGATTGAAATGCAGACACCTGTATACTTGGATGGAGTCCACAGTCTTCATCCTTATTTCCAGAGACAACGCCAAGAATTTGAAAATATTTCTGCAGGAAATTTGCAGCCTCAGTTGTCATTCTAAGCAACAGAATTATGGTACCTTCCTGTACATTTGTGATGTTTCACTCCCTTGTATCTCCTTATGGTTTGAAGTTCAATAAGCCTGAATTTGCTGTTATTTAACATTGAATAAGAATGTTGTAAGATTATTATAATAAAAAAGTGGTTCTTTATTCTTTATTTCTGCTCTGCTACACATTTGTAGTTTTTTTTTTATTTTTCTTTGGGTACATTACACATTTGTAGTTATAGATCCGCCAGTGGCACTGGCAAATTGTGACGTACAAGATATGCTTTTCCAACATGCATGTGGCTCTCAAGATGCAATCTCCTAAAATTTCAAGAATACTTGAGCAACAAGCAAAGCAAAAGTGAAATTGCTAAGAATGACCTCATTTTGTTTACATGAGGAATAAGGTATAGTGGTATACAACCACATGAGGAACTTAGATGCTTGTTCGGTTCTTGAGCATTTCATTTGCTGCTAATTCTAGAAGTCTTTTTTTCCTCTTTTTGGGGATTGCATCAGAACTGCCTTTTGATGAATGAAAATTCTTGTTTTTAAGTAGTTACAAATGGTGCTGTAAAAACAATGCCCTTTTTTTGTTCTAATTATTTGGAGAGAAAAGACGAGTGAAACTCTTGTTGTGGGTGTGAAGTGATCTTACTATTGGAGTTATAAATCACCACATGTACCACGCCCTTCTAATGCAAGAATCTGAATCTCTCACATGTTTTAACCCTTAAGTTAGCAGTCAACTTTATTTAATTTAATAATAATAATATAGGATTCATGACTTTGAGATAACTATTATGCCATTTACTTTGGAAGAGGATAACCCATTTGTTTTTTTATTGGTTATATTCTCTGATTAATTGATTCCTAGCCACTTCTGATGATCATCAGGCTCCTTTAATTGCTTTGCCGCTCAATAATCATATATAGTACCTAACATGCTTGGATCTTGTGGGAATATTACGTAATATACATCAAGCATTCATGGAAAAATGGCATCTGAAAGTGGCATACATACCACAAGCTAGTGATCAAATAATTTAGGAAATTCAGATTTCAGAGTTGCTATATCGAACATGATAGTACACGTCATCCCACTCACTTTTAAAACAGTTGTTAAGAGTCCTAAACGCCTAGTTGAAAAGGGCTTGAGCATTCCGTTTCAACCATGATCATAGTTTAGTTTTGCCTTTGACTTATAGTGGAAGACCCATATGGGATAAGGGATGGCCAATACATATCCCACTCATGGAAGTCAAAGTGGGGGGAAAATCAGTACTGGAAAGTGATTATAATGGATACGTAATGAGAAATTCTTCTTAGACTGCGTATAACGTTTATTTCATATTCACCCTTCACGCTGATTACATAATTAATAATCGTCAGATGAGCGTATAGGTTACACTAAAACTTTCTCCTAATTAGAATGGAACAACAAATTAATTAGCCAAAAGAACAGAGTCAAACTGCTGCGAGAATTGAGTGCATGCATGGGATGCCTCATTTTTATTTTATTTTTTTGGGTCTGACATGGGATGCCTCATTACAAAGTGTTTGATTGAAGGCTGCTTACAACTTACAAGATCATGTTCGTACACCATGCATTAATAATCACTGAACGTTAAAATTTCTACATCCTCTAAACTTCAGCTCTATCTGAACTACAAAGATATCCCATTTGAAAATACTCTTCATCAGGTAGCTGTAAACATCAGATCAGCTGGTTCAAGTTGATTTCATATCCTGCAGAAATTAACCATCATTTCTAAGCATATATAATAAAGAGATACATACCATGGTATGGTTCAAGATAAATAAATAGATAAGAATAAGAGTTGAAGATAGATATATTACTGGACATATTCAACATTGATTCTTGCTGTTCGAGAGCGTGAGATGGCTGCAAAAGCATCCGTTGACATGGCAATGGTAGAAGGGCATGGTGATTTTCTGCAAAAATCCACCACCTTAACGTCCACAGTACCACCCTTGCAAGGTTTGTTATTGCCACTCAGGCACCTCAGTCTATAGCGCCTCCCACAGGCAGCACCATTATCCCACAACCCTTCACTCACCGCCACAAACAGATTCCCCGGCGGGAACTGGTCTTGCTGGTTTCCATAACACTCTGTAGCTGCACAAAAATTTAATATGCATGCTTTATTAATTGCAGTAGAAACAACTCAAGAAAGAGAACATATATACTAAACTATATATCTACTTAAAGCAAAATTTTCTCTTGTCGGAAAGTTTGATATGTTATGTTATAAAACTATGCGGTTCTGATTCATTCTGTCACAAAAAAATATGCCAAATATCTAGCAAGAAATAATTACTCATGAGTCATGTTTATATACTATAAGAAAATAAAAACTATGTTTGCAAGTTTTTGGTACTGCTTAATTGAGTGTGCATGGAGTAAGATATCGATCATGAAGTATTGTTTACTCACGTATATAGGGAGTACCATAAGAAGTTGCTGTGCCGATATCCCCCAGAACTAGTCTGTCTTCTTTGCACAATAAGATTAAAACTATGGTCATAAAGAAGAGCCTCATGATCACAGCAAAGTGAAAGCAAAGCAAACTTGTGCTTCTTTTCTAATGTTCTACTTCTATACATCTGTTTGTGCAATGGGTATATATAGAGGCATAGGCTCTCTATCACTCTGACCAAAAAAAACAAGGCTCCTCCTATCACTCTTTTTCTATGTAGATTATTTTTTTCCGATCATCATAAATTAAGTTTAAAACTTTTTAAATTATTTTTGTGAGTACTAAGAATATTCATATCTGCAGGTTGACAATTCAATTCAAACAGTTCAATACCTTCTAGATCAGCCTTCGAAGATGTCATGAGGTGCTTGCAGATAAAGAGGTTCATCACTTCGGGAATTTAGTGGGAGTCTCTGGTCTGATTACTTTTTTAAGTAAAAATCACATAAAGTAATGAGAACGCTACTTTTTAGAAAAAACATAGAACCACTTTATAAAGTCAAATGATCTGATCTGGTATCAATGCCGCCTATATGTGCTAAAGTTTGTCACTAGATAATCTTTATACCAAATTTAATCATGGGTCAGTCATCACTCACATGAATTGGGTTTTCAGCTAGATTCTATCCTTTACTAGATTTGCACGTGCTACACCATAAAAAAATTAGAACAAAAAAACAAAGACTAACAACCAAATATAAAATAGTAATCATCTTTAACGTGCTAATGACGTGTCATGACATACTATAACCTGCCATTATAATATGTATAAATGAGTCATGACAACGTGCAAAACGTCATCTGCACTCCATATCGCAAGTCATGACATGCCATGGCAGGTCATGGACACATTGAACAGCATAAAAGAGTACCCTTTAGGATTGCACCAAACTCAACCACAAAGTAGAGTCTGAACAATGTCATGCCCAAAAGGTGAGATCGATGGAGCATGTAATTTGCTGCTGTAGAAAAAAAAAAAAGAGGTAACAAATGAAAGCAAAATGGCAAATTGGGTTACCTTATCAAGGATTATGTTGAAGCGAAGCTAAAACTAATGTTGACTACATTCTGTGATCAAATAGGTAACGTAAGAAATTCTACAAGCTGAGATAACATAATATCAAATGGAAGATAATTATATTTGAGAACAAATAGATTTAGGGAAATTTGCATAAAATGAGAAGTTATGAGGCAGTTCTATCGTACACTGAACAGAGTGAGCTGCCCTTTTTCGCTGCTTGCAATTTCTTTGATCCGTTGGCATGCCTTTCTCCCATACATCTTCGAACCTCAAAATAAGGTCAACCCCACCTAAGTTCCTACTATCCAAATAAAGGGTTAATTACAATTTAATATTTTAACTTTACTACATTTTTCAAGTTCATACTTCAACTTCAAAAACTTACAAATATATACCTAAACTTTTATTTTATTTCAAGTTAGTACCTCTGTTAGGTTTTCTGTCAATCAATCGTTATCTTTAATATATGACGTCACAGGGTTATTTTCGTCTCTTCACCCTAATTTTGTCCACTTGATCTCTAATTAGCCACCTAAATTGCCACGTGTAAAAAAAATATATTAATACTTAAAAAAATTTAAATCATTTAAACAAATTCTTTTTTTTTTTTTGTAAAAAAAATTATCTTCCTTCCCTCACCCACCTGAGTAACCCGCCAAACCACCATCTCTCTCTCCCCAACTCCCTCACTTTCTCTCTGCAACTCTCTCCTCCTCAACCTGTGCCGGTGTGTGCGGCGCTGTCCGACAACAATTGTTGACAAGACCATCACCACCAATGTTTTCTATCTCCCCTCTTCCTCCCCTTGTGAGCAAAACACTCAGAAAAGCAGTGTAATGGAAAACCCAACCTGAGACCGATCGGCCCCCATTGTCGTTGACCCACTTTCTCGGCGAAATTGAGACCGGCCACCACCCTAGTTAGCTTCCCCTCATTGTTCTGAGCAAGAGGTATTAAATTGTAATTAACCAACAAATAAATGTCCCTTGTAAAAAAAATAAATAAAAAAATCTGCATTCATCAATACTTTCATCAAAGGTGAGCTCAGGACCATGTGTTTTAAGTTTTGGTGGAACCAAAGTAAGGCAAATGCTGCCACTGTACCATTGGCAAGTTGTAATAGTGATAAGCCAAGAACATAAACTAAAATAGATTCTCTAAAAGTAGAATAGACCAAATCTGTAAGATTTTCAATTATCAATCTCATAGCACATCTCATTGTCTGCAGCAACCAAAAGGAAAAGTAGCTCTGGATGAATCCTTACGGTGAAAACGACAAAAAAAATGCTTAAGCTAAAATTATACGCAAAGTGTCAAAAGACATTGAAATTAAGACATTGAAGTAGGAGAATATCTTCCCTACAACAAATGGGTCTCTTATAATAACCTATCGTGTGATCATCATATGAAGGATTGAATGTGAAAGAATCATTATATACAACAGTTGTAAGCAAGAGTAGAGCTAGTGACAATGTGAATGTCCAATTTAAGATAAAAAGCACTTATAACAAAGATGAAATTTCAATGATAACTATTCATGTTTTTAGGGTCAAGTTTTTTATATGGTTACTAGCATCAGCATCATCTTAAACAATCTTCAGAAGTAATATCGCAAAAGCATCATTCACTAGCTTTTTTGGGGGAAAAAGAATAATTACTTTGTTTGCATCACTAGCTTTGGATTCTTCAGCAAAACTGTAATGAGAGATTTGGATTCTACGGCATCAAATAGAAAATAATAATTGCAAAATAGCAATACTGTTATGGGATTGACCATCCTTTGGGAGTGGTTGAAGCATACCAATTACAAATACTGAAAATTTGGATTTCCATTATAACACAAACCTAACATTCAGCATAGGCTCTAACATGTAGTAAATTATTTAATTATTAGTAGATTTGGAGCAGTTTGTCTACACTCTACACCGTACTAGTACACTGAACTTTCAATTTTGATTTCTGCATGCGTAAAAGGTATTGGTTTGGGTAGTACGTACTTGGCATTAGTAGTTTAGTATTACCCTTAATATTAAGAAGACTTATTGGTAACCTAAGGTAGAACAAAGAATTAGGTATGGTTTGGCTCCCTAAATTGTGGTAGTGACACAAATGGACAACTAAAATGGTTCCACATAATTTGTCCAAGTAATGTTTAACAATTCACTTCCCCAATACGAATCTTTTTGGGCCAGACAATCAATTATTAGGATTCCATAGTACAGAATGGTACTTGTAAATTGTAATCCAACCACCAATTTCCAACAAATGTGGGGACGGTCTCTTTAAAAAAATAGGACAATTTTGGATAGCCTATTTTGTGATAATTTATCTCGAGTTTTATAACTTTATTTTGAATGCTTTTTATATAGTTGTAAAGAAGATATAACTTCAAAACTAGTATAAAATTGATAAATTTAATAGAGCTGTTGGTTGGGTCAAAATTGAAAAGAAAAATTGAAAAACATAAGACAGAATGAACCATTTTGCTCCTCTAATTAACGTTTATTTATGAAATTTTGACGAAATAGACAAAAATAACAAATGTCAAAAAGTTCGTGAATCGAAATGAAAAAATATATATTTGTGAACCAAACTAAGATAAAGTGAACAATAAATAGACCAAAATTGATAATTTCCTCTTTAAATCTTTTATTTACTTCGAGTGTTTGGAAGAAATGATGTCTCACTTAAAAACATAACAGAATTATACAAAATTTTGTTTGGTATGAAACAAAAACAAAATTTGAAAATGTTTGATTTTTTTTGTCAAAAGAAATTTTTTCTTTAACCTTTTCTATAATTTATTATCAAAATCATTATCAAATAAAACTTTATATAATTGTTAGCAAAACAAAAGGAAATGAGAAAAAAACAAAATAGGGTCAATCCTGGAAGGACCAAAAGGCAGAAATCATTTTAGACCTCAGTCACTATTCACCAACTTGAACAGAAAACCTAACTCCCTTCACCCACCTAAGACACACCCAAGCAATGCCTATATAAGCTAAACTTACGCACAGAGAAAAGAGAGTGTGTGTGTCAAACACAGAGAGAGGAGAGAGAGATTCAGCTACCCTCTTTTCTCTCCCCACCTAGGTTTTCAGTCCTTTCCCTTTCGTTTTCATCGCCTCCTTGTCTAATTAAAACAACACCCAATATTTTCCCCAACCCCCCTTTTTTTTTTTTTTTGTTGAGAAAAGAATTGTTTCCATTCTCTGCTCTTTGTCCCTCTCCAAATCATACAACATTTCAAGTTTTGCTCTCATACCCATCTGTCAAAAATGGATTCTTTGAATACCCATTTGCCCAAAACTGAATCTTTGCCTCTCAAACACTGCGAATCCGCTTGAAACCGTGAAAAAATGAACGTGGTTGTCCTCTGAATCCTAGAAGAAAGCGTGTACAATAGGTTCTGATCAATGGGTAGGAAACAAATTCAGCTATTCGATGATAAGAGTGATGGGTTTTTCTCTGTTTGTAATTTGGGGTTTCAATCGAGTCCGCAAGAGGGGCTTTATCATCATCCTGGAGGCTTATTCGCAAGCGTTAGCCAAGTGGGAATGGGGTTTGGTGTCTCTCCGGACCCTCAGAATCCACGCAGCGATGGCGGCATGAAACTTCCATATGCTGATTTGTATATGAAGTATGTGGAGGGCTTTAGGAATTTTGGGGTTAAGGAAGAGAAAGGAGTGGTGAAGAAAAAGAAGGGTGGTCTTAAATTGAAGATTAAGGTTGCAAACCCTTCACTGAGAAGGTTGATAAGCGGTGCAGTAGCTGGCGCGGTATCACGGACTGCTGTGGCGCCATTGGAGACAATAAGAACGCATTTGATGGTTGGGAGTAGTGGGAATTCTACTACTGAGGTGTTCCATAATATAATGAAGACTGATGGGTGGAAGGGATTGTTTAGGGGAAATCTTGTCAATGTGATTCGTGTTGCACCCAGCAAGGCAATAGAGGTACGGGAATTTCTTTCCTTTTTTGGTATAAATACTATGTTGGATCATATTTTCAAGTTTCAACTTGTATCATCTTCATTTACTCTCTTCGTTTTTGTCATATTAAGGATGCTACTATGGTTAGTTCTTTGATTTATTTTTTATTTTTATTTTTTTGGTGTAATTGATGAATAAGTGACAACTTGTTTGATTTAGATATGGGTTTTGTTCGTTGTTACTTGTTAGCATTGCTTATAAATTAATCTACAAGTATGGTCTTTATTCTTTACAAGTATGATCTCCAGGGCCACAATTAAATGCCAGGGTAATTCAATTTTCATATGTTTTCTTGGTGTCATGCACTTTGTTTGTTTATATGCTTATCAGGGTGGCCCCATATAAATCGAGTACTTGGTGAAAATTATAATTGAGTACTTTTGATATTTAATCTGAAAATCATGGTCTTTGGGTTGACTTTTTCCCCATTGTGTTATATATGTCACAATTTCACTTAGCCTTGCATCTATCACCTGATAAACATATCAACGAATTTATATGTTCTAAGACTCCATTCATGTCAGCCCCTGCTTGTTGTGTTAGAGCATATAGTTTGACAACCTGTCGATTCTGTAGTATGATGCAGCTTTTAGTTACACATACTTTAGGTTAGTTTAGTTTGCTGATCCTTTTTATTCTGGACAGTATGCTCTTGCATTGGGCCTGACAAATGATCAGTAAAATACAGTAAGTTACCTTATGATGAGTTCCTTTTTATTTACCTATCGTGGTCATGAGAAAAATATGCCTGATCATCTTAGTAACGTTGTTCCTTATGTCATGAATAAGCCTTTGCTTGAATGCTGATATCATCCTCAATCCTCAACTCTCCTAATGATCTAGTGAAACTGGACAGTTTCTAACATCTCACTTTTGAAGCTTACTCATTAGGCAGAACATGAAGGGGAACCTTGTGGATTGGAGAAATTGAGTTGGTTGCATGATGCTCTTCATTAGTGATAGCATGCGGAGTGCTGCAGTGAATTGTTGATTTGATGTGCTAATCTGTTCTTGTGAGGGGCCTTTTAGTTATCATTTCTCATCATTGAGCAGAAGCAATATTAAGTTTGAGGAGATGGCCTATCTGGCCTCAGTTCCAGTAACAGAAAAAATGGGGTTTGCTTCATGCAATTCAAGAATTTATTTATGATGTACCATCCTAAGTAGATTTCAATTACCCCTGGTATGTTTCTATGTGGCCAAGAAATAAGTTGCCTACAGTGTACAGAAACAAATAAAGAGATTTGAGAGACCCGTTCGGTGAATTATTGCTATAGTATTGTGCGTGTACTTGTGATTTGAGAGACCCTACATAAAATATGATTTCCATTTAGATTTTAAGGATTTCAATTTCCTCTTTTATTTGGTTTTGAATTTAAATTTCTGCCATCTTTTTGCAGCTCTTTGCCTATGATACGGTTAACAAGCGCTTGTCACCCAAACCTGGAGAACAGCCCAAACTTCCCATTCCTGCCTCGTTAATCGCAGGTGCCTGTGCTGGAGTAAGCTCGACAATTTGCACATACCCTCTTGAGTTACTTAAGACCCGCCTAACCATTCAGGTATTGTAAAGATAAGCAGAACTCATGTTCTTATCTCAAGTATGCACTCAGTTAACACATGACAGTGTTGTTAAACCTGCAGAGAGGTGTTTATGATGGCCTTCTTGATGCATTTGTAAAAATATTGCAAGAAGAGGGACCTGGAGAGCTCTACAGAGGTCTTGCCCCTAGTCTTATAGGAGTAATTCCATATGCTGCAACTAATTACTTTGCTTATGACACATTGCGGAAAGCCTATCGCAAGTTCCTCAAGCAGGAGAAGATCGGAAACATTGAAACCCTTTTAATCGGATCAGCTGCCGGTGCTATTTCAAGTACTGCAACATTCCCACTTGAGGTGGCACGCAAACAGATGCAGGTGGGAGCCCTGGGTGGAAGGCAGTATAAGAACGTGCTTCATGCCCTTGCAAGTATACTTGAACACGAAGGGGTCCAGGGTTTATACAGAGGGCTTGGGCCTAGCTGCATGAAGTTGGTGCCTGCAGCTGGGATTTCTTTTATGTGCTATGAAGCATGCAAGAGGATACTGGTAGAGGACAATGAGGAAGCGTAGAAATTTTTCGTATTTATATTACATATTGGTCGGAGCAGAGAGGGATAAGCGGGATAACTTTTTTATGACACGGGTATACTTGCCCATTTTCTTTTTGACTGTTGGATTTTGTTTCATTTATTTTTGCGACTAAGTTCAGTGAGCCTTGTTTTTTCTGAGGTTAGAATTTATGTTATTGACAATTAATTGAAATGGCATTGAGTTTTCTTGTCTTGAAAGGAATAAGCAGATCAATATCAATTTTGCGTGGCTTGATATGCCATATAGCTCCAATGGTTTACACAATGTAATCCTTGTGGGGAACTTGATTGCTGTTGTAGGGAAGGTCACCCGTTATTGCTTTGGAGATTTTGCTACGCCTGCTTAAAATGTTTTTTGTTAGAGTGTTCCCTTTGCCTTTTCCTTTATGATCAATTCTCTAGCTGTCTATGTATTAAGCTCATATCACCCTAATTGATGGTAATACTTACTCTTCAGCTCTTAAAATGGAGGTAAAGCCATTCCAAGAAATAATTGGATATTAACTGGGCTATGGTCCTGTGGACACATTGGTCTCTTTGATGTACACTGCTCAGCCAAAGCATTAAAGTACCTACTTTAAACCATTAAAACCAGAAAGCCTTCAGTTTTGTTTTGGGCACTGGGGTACTGATCCAATTGCAATAGACCTGTGAAAACTCACTTTTCTCTGCGTAGCTCTTTATTTTTTGACTAATAATGTCACCGTCAGGTGGACAATGAATTTCTCGCAGTGTGCACAAATCATAAAACATAACCAACTTTTATTTCATTTTGGGGGTCCCTTGCCAACCACCACTGGTCCACTGGCATACAATCAGTGCACACGAAATAGGGAGCTAAAAGACTATCAATGCTCCAGCAAAAAGGAGCAATTCAAACAGATTCAGACGCATTCCAGAGAACAAGCAGTATGAATCTCGATGGTTTACTAGAGAAGAGCAACAAAATCTTCAGCAAATTCATAACGTTCTAAAACATTGAGCTTCAATTAATGAACCTAGGAACAAATTTGAATTTTTTGGTAGCAGATAGAACTGTATTATACAACAATTCCTAAAAGAAATTTTATAACAGCTAAGCAGACATCAGTTGGAGAAGCCAATCCAAGAACAAAATTCAGACATCCACAGTTTCTAATAAAACTAAAAGTGAGTGCACCAACAAGCTAGATATCAGAAACACATTTCAACTCTGCTCCTCATACTCATTGGCTTCCTCGGCAGCAGCAGCAGCCATTATCTCGTCAAACTTCTCGGACTTTCCCAGCAGTATTTCAATCTAAATAACAAAGAAATTACATGTCATCATCAGCTTGTCAACCTCCAAGATAGAATTACAGTAATGAATTACTTCATGAAAGTAACGTAATGCATTCCGGTTAAGGTCAAATTAGATTGCCATGTCATCCAAGTGCTGAGTTGATCAAAGTGAAGAGTGACTAAACCAACCCGGAAACTCATATACTAAACCCACACACAAACCTATAGGCCCAGCGCTGGTTTAATAATCACTTTCATGTGTACAATAGTGGCCAGCAGAGCAAATATGTATAGCCCTACCTAACTAAGCCAAAACTTTGCTTTGACGGCCTAACAGTTAAAATAAATTGTCCTTGAATATATAAGCACCTGATTTACTCAAATATATGCCCACAAAAACGTGGGCACACCATCATGCAGACTCCAGTAATTGTATACATTCAGAAATAAGAAAACTTCGAGTAATATGGTGCCTCATGTCCTTGAATGAGCACTTTTTGACTAATATGAAACCTCATTTCCTTTTGAACAATACAAGATGTGTCCTTATTTCTTGTTAACATTTAACGAACGCCCCATTCCAAGTTTCTTGATTTATAAGCTTACATCAGATATGTTTCAAGGACCCCTATTTTTGGTGCACATTATCATAGTCCCCATCCTGCTGACTTAGGTTAACAGAATACCAATGTAGATACCAGAATATCGTTGGGCTAATAGAAAATTCAAAATGTACCTTTGCCTTTTGAATTGGCCGTCCTCCTGCATCCTCCCTCATGTCAACAGTAGAAGTCGTGATCTCTGAATGCATACAACAGCAAGTTAAAACCATCATCACCATATACCAAAAACAAAAAACAGGATTGTCAGAAAGGTGTAAAAATCTCACTCTTCTCAACAGCCAATCCATTGTTCTTCAGAATCTCAGCAATTGTGACAACTGTGGCAATAGCTGTAGATATAAAACAAGTTGTGAATCCTTTAGTACACAAAAGAAAAGCTTTCAATTCAATAATACTGAACGTCATCGATAATCTGATAGCCGCATAACGATTATGGACAGTCAATGCCTATACAGCATTAAAATCCTAATCTATGTGCACAATGTGCCAGGGAAAAAAATGAGCAAAAAAGAAGACAAAAATAATACAACCCAATACTATAAATCACTAATCAAAACGAAAAAAACCAATGAGGGGTAGAAAAACAAAACAATACCCATTCCAAGAGCGGAGAGTTCCACCTCATTGTGTTGCTGCATGTACCTCTGCAAAAGCAATTGCAAAGCACCCAATGACTAACAACACAAACAATAGTACACGCAACAATAGTATAAGCATAATACAAGTTTTTGGTCAAAATCTTCAACTTCGTAGATCCATATGTATGCAAGAGAAAATTAACGAAGGCCTAACAAAATCCCAAAAACAAAATAGCGAAACAGATAAAGAAGGAGAAAAGGGGGGCACTACCTTGGCGAGATTGACGTAGAAAAAGAGGGGCTTTTTGGTGTTAGAGACTTGGATGCGATTCTTCTTGTTGTTGAATGATGAATCCGATATTTTCAAGTTGTTCACTGCCTCTGTTAGACCCTCCATTCTCTATTCTTCTTCTTGAATTTCTCTGAAGAGAGAGAGAAGAAAACCCTAATACTCTCCGAAGTCTCTCTCTGCTCCAAAATCTAAAACCTCAAAAACCCTCCAACTGTGACTCCCGGAGGCTCAAGGGGTTTTATAATTAAATTAACAAATACTCCTCCAATCCGCCTGTCTCCTACAAGTAAGTGGATACGCCGTCGTTTACTGCACTGTCTCCCAACAAGTGACAAGTCAGTCTTGTATTTACAACTCATCTTGCCATTTTCTCAAAATGACATATTTGCCCTTTTTGTAACTTTTGTTTTTGCTTATTTTAACTCCAATTTTGAAAATAAACAACTTTAATTTTTCTACTAATAAATTCCTCTGGGTTGAAAACTTTTGAAATAAGTTGTTTATTTTGGGCACACTTTAATCCCAAACTAAGTCTTGAGGGGTTGCTTTTTTTCAAAAACAATTTTTTCTCACAATTACTTTATTTTACAATAATACCAAACTGAATTGGTCAATCATGACCTTTACTACCATAATTCACAAGATGAAAACTAAAATTGATCGATCATACGAGTCATGAGACTTATTGTCCAAAAATTATAACCCAAATCCTAATAGCCTTTTTTATATGAGAGAGAATTCAGACTTGTTGATCCTTTTGTGTGTCAATTAGATTGAAACAAATTTCAAAATTTTAGAATAATGTGACAATATTAGGTCCGTTTATTTTAGGTACCAAATTACAATGTTTTTTCATTTTAACTACCAAAATGTTATGTCATTTCTCTTTAGATACTAAATTTTGGTTTAGGTACCAACTTTAGAAAACATGGTTATACCGAGCATTCAATATTTAACAGTCATAATTTTTTTATTAATTTGTTGTTTTTTCAATATTTGCAAAGTTTAAAGTTTAATATTTAGTCTCTAGATTATAGGACTTCATCCATCAAACCTAAATTCAAAACATTAAATCTTTATAAATTTTGAATTTTTATGAATTTAAAACAATCACAATTATATAGTAAACCAATTTGTGACATAATTCAAAATGTCTTACTCTAGATTAGTACATAAATTTTAAATATATATATATCTTGCTGCTTTACTAAAAAACTATTGATATTTAATATGTAATCTTAAATTTCTAGACAATATTTCATACACATTGAATCTCATATTATTTTGGTCAAAGAAAAAATAATTGTTTTTCTAAAAAATAAAATTAAGTTTAAAAAACAAAACCAGATTGTCGCCCACTAAAAGATTTTACAGTGCAAGATAGAAATTGTGTTGAATGAATAATAACAGTAATATAATTCATATAGGCTTGTCAGGTGAAAAGAATCTTGTATTCAATTGTAGTTCCATCACGAGAACCCATAATAAGATTACATAGAACAAAACATACTCTGTCCTATCAGAGACCAAGTACTGCAATAAATAAATAAATAGCTCCTATATCCTCTCTTGACAACAACCATGACAATACTGCACAACAATGACTCAGATCAAAGTTCAAGAAACCGGTATTTCAGTATGGACTAATAATAAACACTTGTCAAAGGGACAACAAAAAAGATACACAAAGGGTTCTCAATTTTTCACCCACCAGACTCCCTTTTGGCCATGGAGACCGCCCATAGAAGTTCTGCAGACGACTTGATTTCTTGTTATATACACACACAGGTGGAGAAAGATGGTGTTTCCATGAGAAGATTATCTTCGAAATTGAACTAACAATTGATGCCACATTGACCTTTTGATGCAGCTTTTGTGGCGTCGGATGTGAAGGGGTCGATGCGCACCCATAGCAAGGAAAATATTGAAGCAAGGAGAATGGACCACACGATGACAATTGTGGGGGTACGATTTTGTCGACCCAATAGACCCTTCAGGAATGGATACAGATGTGCAATGACCCAAATGGCGAAAAACAGTTTGCCGAAGAGCGGACCCCAAGACTGGTATCCACTGTTCACAGCATATGAAACACCAGCCACAATACCTATCAAGTTCACAATAAGAACTGTGGTTGGAGGGATGAGAAGTGCTGTCCATTTGAACACATAAAGCTCTGCAAAATCCCCATCCTCATCGGATGCCTTTGATGTGACAGTGAAGTTGGTATCAATCCCAGCAAGAACTTTTAGGAGACCTTGGAAGACAGCAAACAGATGAGCGGATGTGCCACCAATGACCCAGAACTGTTCGTTCCTCCACCAGTCATCAATGCTGACTCCACTCCACCTCAGCTCAAGAATTCCAGTTGTGAAAATGGAAACAAAGAGGAGGATAAACCACATGCTAGCAAAGTTGCTTATCTGCATAAACATTCAACAGACCTATTGGATGCCCAGGATAAAAATCTAGAGTGTCAAAAGACTAAAAATTGAAGGGGAAAAGGTCTCATGGACAGTAAATTTTTGGTGCACTTCAAAGAATCATTTAATATGTACTTTTTTGTTTCTTTTTTTGAGTAAGATTGACACAGAACTAGTACTTACCTCAGGAATGATGAACTTCCCTGTGAGAAGGCAAAATGCAGGAAGCAAACAGTATGCAATCAGTGGTATAGATGTGAGGGGGTAAACAATGGTGTTGATGTATGCAATTCTCTCCAGAAGCCTCAACCTCCCATTGTAGCCATACCATATGGGGCAATGCCTGCTGAGCAAAATTTCAATCGACCCCAGGGCCCACCGAAGCACCTGGTTCAAACGATCAGAAAGATTGATAGGAGCAGACCCCTTAAATGCTGGGCGGGGAGGCATGCAATAGATTGATATCCAACCGCGGGCATGCATCTTAAACCCGGTTAAAATATCTTCAGTCACAGAACCATAGATCCATCCAATCTAGTGATAAAAGAAGACAATGTTCAATTACTGTGAAACAAAAATCACGTCCATCTAATAGGTGTAGATCAATGCTAAATATTTATTTACAGGAATGAGAGCTGCTAGATGCTAAATTGCTATACTAACTTACCTCTTTTCCCCATTCTGTCTTGTCTTCATATCCACAACTAATAACATGTATGGCTTCCTTCAAAAGAGTTGCAGGATTGGTTGTAGGCGGAATGCCTCCTTGTTCCATGAAGGTGGCTGCAATAAAAACTGGAGATTGACCAAAGCGCTTCTCTAAGCTCTTCTGAGACATAAGAAGGGACCTCTCCTCATCATAACCTACAGAATATGAAGAATCTAGTTAACAATGCACAGCAGGGATGCAGAAAAAACATCATTTCGATTTCGCTGTCAAATTGGTTAATATCAAATCTCAAATTAATAATTTCTTTTTAAAAAGTTTTATCAAACAAATGGAATTGTTTACGAGGCTGATATTGGATCCAGAAAAAGAAAAAAAAATAGATGTTAGAAGTTTCTTGAATGCATGCAATAGACCCACCCTAATTCATAGATAAAGCAGAACATCAATATAAGTTGTAAGATGTTTGGAGGGAAAAACTTAAAAATTAAATATGTTAATAACAATAAACAACCTTCAACACCCTCCTCAATGTCTTCCATATTGAAAATGGGAATGGTGGATTCAGTTCTTTTAACTGCCCTCTTCTTGTCAATATACTTTTTATTGCTATGCTTTCCCTTCTTTCTTGAACCACAACAACTCTTGACGATAATGTTTGGTTGTAAATCTTCCTCAGTCAAAACTGGATCATACCCGTATAGAGCTTGCCTGTTGAAACAGCAACCAGTTCCCACATAGACTGGACCCTGGATGCCATCCAGCCCTTTCAAGTTGATCTGAAAAAAAAACGAAATAAGAACATATTTTAATAGCCTAAGCACAAAATGTCGCATTGAGTGATATTTGTAATTGGTAATCATAAACCATGTAGCACTTACATCGAAGAAGACAATGTTGCGATTGGCATATCGATCATGCAAATCAATGCCATCAAAACGTTGTGGGAATTGTACATAGCAGGTCTTCTTCCCATAAGCTGGGTCCATCATGAAACACATGGCTTCCTTAAGAGCTTTACTGTTATTGAAGTAGTGATCACAATCGACATTCAAAAGATATGCACCATTTGTCAAGACAGCTGAAACTCGAATCTACATGGCACAAGGTGAAACAAGTTAGAATCAAAATGGCTTTGGCAGAGACTGCAAATCATCAGGGAACTGATCTTATCTAACAAAACCTTGTTTAAGAGATGTTGACTTTTTATTACCATAAAATAAGTATTTACCAACAATTTATTTCACCAAGCCAAAAAATGTCAGTAACCCTCCAACAATGTAATTGGTCAGGGAAATATTGAGGATCCTAATTGGTCGAGGAACTACTGAGGATCCTAATTGGACAAGGAAATATTAAGAAGGGTCCTACCAGAGTCGTCTTAAAAAATGCTAGTGGTGTACATAGACCCCACATTTTTGCATTAATAATAGTGTATATCATCCAAAGATGGATGATTTTGAGCTGTTATCCAGCTTTAACAGAAATAATCCAGTAATCAAAATACAGTTCCAATTAAGTTGAACCACTGGCTACCCAGAAATAAAAATTAATCTAAAACAATTTCAGAGGATAACAAACCAATGCATTCATTGCTCCAGCTTTCTTGTGATGCTGGAAGCCAGGTCGCTTCTCACGAGAAACATAAACAAGTCGAGGCAGTTCATTTCCATCAGTATCAAGGCCCCCACTGTGGCCTAAGAAGACCTGTTTTTCCACATATAGAAAATTAAAATTATTATAAGAGCAAGAAGAGGCAGAAACCTAAATACACTGGATGAAAATGTGAGTACCTGGATCATTCCCGGATGATCCCTGGAATTGTTCCCAGGCCATGGAGTCCCATCCTGCATTGTCCAACCTTCTTCGGGCATTTTCTGTGCCTTGGCAACTAGGGCATTGATCCGTACCTTGAATTCTTCATACTCTCTCTGTGGGGGCAAAAACAAATGCATTTTTTACTCAACTTGTAGTGCTAAGCACATATGAAGTTACCACAATCTGCTCTCCAAACATCCTTTGAACTCTCACAGACAATCAAATACTATGACCTATAAACCTCTCAAGAGATTTCAATTCAAAAGCAGGTAACACATGCAGAGAATTGAAATGAGCACACAAGAGATGATCATGAATAAATTTTTTGAAAAACCCATGCAACATATTGAACTTGTATATCACTCACCTTCATTGCTCTACGCTCTTTTACAAAAGAAGGCTGTATCTTGTCTTTTAAGTAATCAATCTTTTGGGCAAAATAAAATTCAGGGGCCCTAGGTTCAATGTTGTGTTTCTTGCAAAAGGGCACCCACTTCCGAGCAAACTCCGCAGTTTCAGAAAGGGATTCAAATGTGAGCATTGCTGACCCATCATCTGATACATAGCAAGAGACTTTGTCCACAGGGTAGTCCACAGAAAGTATGGACAAAACAGTGTTAGCCGTAACCAAAGGAGGCTCTTTCATGGGATCCACTGTACTGACAAACACATCTACAGGAGCTAACTGAGATGGTTCCCCTTCACGATCATACCTGCATGGTGACGACTATGGTTATCCACGTAATCTTAAAAATGATGTGAAACTATTTTTAATAACCACCACATCAAGTTGACCAACCTCAGTGCAAGCCTGTCAAGATAGGTCTCACGATTAATGGGAGACCATTTTGGAAACTGATCCAGAAGCCAGGATAAAGCAAACCAAATCTCACAGATAACTGATGTTAACCATAATGGGTATGCATCTTTCACAGGGTGAGTTGCTCGGTATTGCAAAAAGAAACACAGAATAATAAGCCGGAGTATGATCACAACACGATAAGGTGTCAGCTGAGATGAAGAAAGAGGCACCACGCGACTCATGGGTTGTCGAGCATCATCAGCCCTGAGAAAAACAAAAATAAGAACGATAAACTGTCATCTTCATGGAAAAATTGCACTATATTGACACTTGACTGTCGTAGGGAAAGACACTTTTCATTTCCATTCTTTATAATGTGAAGGAAAAAATGCATGCTCCAACACTGGATCATTGCACATAAATTTAGAAAGATGATTTAATAATATAACAGAAAACATTCTGAGATCCCAAGGATAATTTTCTGTATGCAAGCAAATACAGTACACCAATTTCAAAAGTCATCCAAACCAATAAACTCAGCATTCATAACCATTTAAATGAGCACGCAAAATAAAGCCTTTACTCAGGATGCTCACATTTGGAGTTCTTCTCCATTTGAACCAGTGCCTTCCATGTCCCCCTTTCCTTCAGTGTATCTACTAGTCATCTGCATCATATTTTTGTCCTGTTTGAGTTTCCAGCCTTCAACCCTTTCTTTCCAGTCAACATTTCCTAGCCCATAAGAATTCAAGTCCTTTGACGGATCCACTATTCTGACTGGAACTGTAACAATAAACAGCATAATCAAATGAAATTCAAACAAGTCAATTGTCAGAAGACTTTCTGTATCAATGTAATTAAGTTGTACCTGGCTGCCGCGGATCCAAAGGACCTGATGTAGTTCGCACAGATTGGTTGTCAGGTGTGGCACAGGGAATCTCACCAGACACTACCTGAAGGGGTTAAGAGCATATTAGTTTAAAGGTAATATTTAACAAAATGCATATACCACTCATATAATACTTGCAAAGGAAGAGCTCAAGAACCAAAAAAAAAAATCTCATCACTATGAAAATGAGAAGCTTTATGAATTAAATAAAGAATCATATTTAATGATATATGAGTGATATTAAGAAGCCCAATTACTAATTGCCTACCGACTGCCCATTGGTGAGAAGGGGAATTGGCTGTTGAGATTCATGTCTAGCGGAGGATGAGAGGTCAGCATCTTCTCCTTGCCACTGGCGTCTGGCATTGCTATTTCCTTGTGCATAATTGAACTCATTCTCCAGATCATCAACGTCATCCTCATCATCATCTCCATCCACCCGGGGACTCCCTAAAGTAAATCAGTCTTGTTAATTTCATTGCAAAAATTGGCTACAAGCGAAGATAATGGAATTCAATTCAATAAAATAATGAAAAAACAAGCTAACCTTTGTGCCTTTTGTATCTAGTCTTGCACTGTGGGCAAGCCTGGTTGCCATCTTTCCGCTCATACTCATAACAAGGCCGACAAACAGGGAAGGCACACTCATTGCAGGCAACAAAGACATCGCCAGTGGCTGTAAGTCCAACAGTATCACCACAGATCTGACATATCTGGCCGTTCAGATTCTTCAAGGGTTTGGGCTGCATTACCCAATGACAATGGTCAGAGAATAGTAAAAGTATGAACATCTCTCGGCTCAGTAAGTTCAAAGAACAAATCTCAGACATGCGTTATGTGTGAGTGAGTGAGTAAGTGAGTAAATGAGAACAAATAAGAAATAAGCTAAAATTTCGTGAGAGGAGTTTTGTTAAGTGGGTTTGAGCTGAAGTCAACTGAGATGTCCAAGAATAACTTACATCCCCATTAGACTGAACTATCAAGATCTTAGATTCACCGTACACAGATAAAAGAACCATCAAACTGGAAAACAACCCTTGAAAAACTAATAAAAATTTAATTGGGTTGTCAAGAAGTGTCCCCAAATTCAATATACACATTGATCTGAGAGAAATTACACTTACCATTCCATTCCATAATTATTAAAAAGGAAAAGAAAATCAACAAGATCAGAGCTTTACCAAATCCAAACTTTACTGGAAAAAAATATATACATTTCGGACTGAAGATGCAAACCATGCTCAATTTCCAATCACAACAACTACCCATTTCCGATTCAGTGAAAAAAATCACAAAATTTACTCAAAACTCAGATCCACACAGTACAGGAAAAAATCCCAAATTAAAAAAACAAACAGCAACACAAGAAAACATCGAAATGGGCATTCTGGAATGACTCACCGCGCTATCGGAATCGTGGCGAATCCGAACGAGCTCGTTGCGGTTGTAAGAGCCAGCCACCAGTCCAGCATTGGCTTCCATGACTAGTTGCCAATTGCTTAGATTAGCTTCCTCGAATTGTGGTGTCAATGTTTATGGAATATCAGAAAGTAGATCTGTCGGCAAAGGCTCTGAACTCTTCGCCCATTCACCACGACATTTCTGATCTCTCACTACTCATTACAGCTCTCGCTTTGCTTGTCTTTTTATTACTATATTTTCTGTGAATTAATTATTTTTATATTTCCTTTTACCGGGTGAACCGGTTGCCCCTTTCCCACGCTCGCGCTTTTAGTTGTTACACAATCAGTGATAGCTTGTAGGCATGAGGCATCTCTACTCCTTTTGTCTTTTGTAACTAGTGTTCTGTTTTTTCTATTTTATTTTATTTTTTTGTTTTTAACTTGTTTTTAAGTCAAGGTTTTTATTTAATTTTTGGTTAGAGATCATTTAGATAATATTTTTAGTAATATTCTTTTTAGGTAAGCACTACTATACTCATGTGATGTTGCTTCTATACATCATTTTGAAGTAATTTTTTGGTATAATCGTAATATCATCAAGTAATGTTATTAATACATTTATATTGCAACACATATATTATTAAACTTGTCGTAGTTTTACGGTTAAATCAAAAAAAAAAATCATCATTTTAAGAGTAAATTTGATGATCATAATATTATTATGTTATGTTGACTCATATCTAACATGTTCTACTATCAATCTCAATTTGGATCACACACATTCAACAAATAACTTGCCAAATTATTTGGTAATTGGTAAAATAACAATTATGATATTTTTCTATTTCTTGATTTGCAATATTTATGTCAACATCTAAATTCAATATTTTAGTTAGGTCACATTTACCTTCAATTAAATCCTCATAATTACTTTGATTATAGTGCTACAAAAACTTTGATGACAATTTGTTTTTTTTGGTTGCATGGTTATAGCGTATAGATAGGTTAAAATGTGATTACATGCATGTATCCTATGGGAGAAATTGTAAGAAAATAGTCATCTTTGATGATGCTAAAAGCATAAAAAAAATCCCAATTCGTACTCTCAATGCAATTATGGACCATCCCATTATCTAAGTACCTCCATTATGGTTTTTAATAGTAGTTGTCACCAAAGTTTTCAGAGTATTAGATATTTAGATGTCATAATTTGAGCCACTATCAAAATATGTGATTAGTTTTAGTGATTATGACATCACTCTCATCCAACAACGACAATAATACAACATATAACAACAACCATGCAGCTGTTATAAGTTCGATAAGATATCAGAACCCAATTGAGCTTTCATTGTTGACTTGAGACCCGTTGTCTGCAATCAGATTTGGACACGTGTAGGTTACCGGTTGAGGTGTCTCTATCAAGTAGAACAATGGTTGTATATTTTTATGTTTTAATTTTGTGATTTATTGTTTGCTGTTAACAGCCTGTAATGGTATTAGTGTGAGTACTGAGTCGAGTCACGAGTGGTTATTATTGTCGGTGGCCGGCTCCCACTACCTATTACAGGGGCTGTCTGTGGACACATTTTTGGCATTTTTGGCACAAAAGTGAAGTACAAGATAGATCGAGACAAGTGGACAACCACAAAAAAATCTTCTTCGAGTACAAGGCCCAGTTGGGGAGGTGGATTAAAACTGTTGCGGCCCAGATCAAGAAGACAAGAACTAGGCCCAATTATACCAGTTTATCTGTCATTATGTCCCACAAGACAAAACTTAAAGGTTAAATAAAAAAATAGTCTACAAACTTTACAGTGAATCTCAATTTAGTCCACTAATTATAAAAAGTGTCAATTTGGTCCACGAACTTTTCAATTGTACTAAAGCAGTATAAACGTTAACTTTTATTGAAAAATTTAACGAAAAGTGGTCATGTGCACAATAAGTGATCACATTTTCAGAGGCATTTTTGTACGTTCATCATATTTTCATGTGACCAATTCTATTAATTTTCGGATGAAAGTTAGCCTTTGTACTGCTTTGGTATAAATTGAAAAATTTGTGGACTAAATTGACACTTTTTATAATTAGTGGACTAAATTGATATTCACTGTAAAATTCGTTGACCATTTTTTTATTTAACCCAAACTTAATTATCTCCAAATGTATATATTTTATATATTTATCTCACTTATCACGTGATTTGTGATACACTTTATATGACTATATTTCTTATCACATGTTAACTGACGTGATGAAAGAGATAGAGTTAATGAATATATACATTCGTTATCAGCAATGCTCTGTTGCCAGACATCTGGGAGGAAGATTTTGCGCGACTGATACATCACAGCCATTCATTTGCTTTTAATTTAATCTTGTGGCTGGTAATTCATGTAGTGTTAAAATAAAATAAAATAAAAACCCTTTTTTCTCTCTCTTGCCCACTCTCTCTCTTGCCCAGCTGCTCTATCTGATTTGTCTTTTGCTATTCCCCCAAAATTTTAGCAGTTTTCTCCTGCCTTTTCCCTCTCTCCCTTTGGCGTTCGTCAAAAACCCACAATACCCAGAATATTTTAGCCATGGCTACCAAATAGCATTCTCTCCATTCAAATCCAAAAATTGAAAAGCATACCCGGCGCCAATTTAAACTATTAATAACAGAAACTAATATGTGTGTTGAGAGAGTGGAGAGGGCAGAAGCTAACATTGATTGAAAGAGAGAAAGAGATTTTCAATTTTTGGATTCGAATGGAGAGAATGCTATTTGGTAGCCATGGTTAAAATATTCTGGGTATTGTGGGTTTTTGACGAACGCAAGAGGGAGAGAGGGAAAAGGCGGGAGAAAACTGCTGGAATTTTGGGGGAATAGCAAAAGACAGATCAGATAGGGCAGCTGGGCAGGAGAGAGAGTGGGCAAGAGAGAGAACAAAGAGTTTTTATTTTATTTTATTTAAACACTACATGAATTACCAGCCACAAGATTCAATTAAAAGCGAATGAGCGGCTAGGATGTATCAGTTGCGCAAAATCTTCCTCCCAGACGTCTGGCAGCAGAGCATTGCTGCATTCGTTATATAAAAGTTTTACTTATCTCGTATTTTGTCTCAAGATAAATATAAAGCAACATACATTAGGGTCACAATTTTTAACACAACTTAAACTCATCACTAATATAAAATTAGCAAGTTAGAGTTACTTAAAAGGATATAATCTACAAACGCCAATAATAAATCAATTGAGTTTATTTCAAACATGAATAATGTTTTTTTGATACGTTAAACTAGTTTATCTAAATTTCCTTTTCTTTTTTATATGGTATTGCATTAATGCTTATTAATTTTCCTATTTTTTGTTTTCCTATTTTTTGTTTTGGTTATAGCATTGTATGACTCCTTATAAATTTCCCTCTTTTTTGATATAGTGTTTCTATCACTCCTTATAAAGTTTAGTATTTACTTTCTAAGATTTCACAGTACTAGGATCAAGTGAATTTTTATCTTAGGAATTTATGTTTAATATGTTTAATTTCAAATAAACTAGAACTTATTTGACAGTACTTTTAGAAGGCTTAAAAATGCTTTCAAATAGTCAAAACACTTTTGCTTATGTTTGGCGAAAAAAATAAGAAGCGCTTTTGGGTGAAGTATCTACAAGCTGCTTCTTTAAAAAGCGCTTATAAATATATTAACAAGAAGCTTTTGAATTTTTTTCAAAAAATATCTATAAATTTTTAACAAAACACTTCTAGTAAAAGCGTTTTTTCCTATAAAAACACTCTCAAACAAGCCCTTAATCTTAAATCTCTAATGCATTATATATGTTTTTGATTTTTTATAAAGTACTTCAAAATATATATAGATCAACTCGATATAATTAATGAATGAGTTGGGCTAGGCTTAATACGACACATTTCATTAAAGAAGTCGGATTATAACTAATATTTGCGTGTTCAAGTTTTAATTCCATAGCAAGTTTACTTCCAGGCCAGATTTCATAGACTAAAACAACCACCTTTTAAAAGAACACAGTATAATTTTTTTCTTCATTGCGTTAATGACGGGGATATGATCTCCCACAAAGCTTTAGAACATTTCTACAAAGAATTAACTACTACAGTATCAGTACTAGTACCACATTCACCTTGGCAAACTCAAATTCCAGTAGTACCACCACAGGCCACAGCCATTACCACTTCCACTAATATGCTAATATGTCACTGCCATCACTGCCACCACCATTTCCATTATCCCTGCTATTATCCCACCCGCATGAACCAGCTTTCTCCGACTTGCAATCCGGCGCCAGTGCCGCTAGTGTCTTAATTGTTCGATCATACACTCATACCTGCACCACTGCTGTCACCACAAATGGCACAAAAAGCTGCACCATATTGCATACAGAGAAAAGAACAAGAAAGTGGCAAGCAAATGAAGTACTAGTGAAGATAACTTATAGGAAATGCTAATCTACAATTAAGCATGCCTAGGTCCTTTGGTGTGCGATGTTCTATTGTATGTTTGGAAAATTAAAGTTGTATTGCGTCCCCTTTTCCTCTCAGTAGCTCTCTCCTTATAATTTATAAACCCTCCTCTCTCACACACAAGTCCTACAAAGATCCATCAGCATTTGCACCACCAACTCCTCTCCGGCTTGCCGTTGTGTTCTTCAATATCTGCAACAAAATCAAAATGACAAATGCCACCAATAAATAAATGTCTACGTAGATATTAAATAAAATTAGAGGTAGATTACAGATGCAGGTTATAAGGAGATTAACCAATAGTTTGAGTAAGAACATAAGCCCAGTGACAAGTTAAGGAATGTTTTCCAACTCCTGTCAGGTTTTTGAGGACCAAGACTTGTGAATGATGCAGATAAGTTATGCAATCTTCCAAATTTGATTGGGTTACCATAAATATCACTTGCCTAAGGCCTAAGCGAAATTTTTCCCACGTTTCACGTCTACCCTAATCAATATTCACCAATTAAAACAATAATAAGGTTCAGAATTTGTGACTCATTTTGATGCTCAAGCCCACCTAACCCTTGTGAATTGACATGTGTTTAGGCTTGCCGTGTTGCCGTGTTGCCATGACATTTGACAGGGATAAAGTAGGCAATAGACAACTACATGGCAAGTTACCAACCAAATGAGTACAATTTTGCTCACAATCACTAATCATAGTACATTATCACCGTCTTACTCAATATGTACCATCTAATCATGCATATTAATCATAGTTAACCATTGTGTAATAATCACAGGTTAAAGTAGGAAGATACGGGTACACCATGTTAAATGGTGGTAAACAGTAAAATGATACATATTAACCGCCATTAATTTTTTATAATTAAGACAATCACATATGTTAACTATGAGTCTATGATTAACCTTTGTATGATACATGACACATCGATGATAAGTTGATAACGGTACACTATGTTAAAGGACCAAAAGGGCATTTGGCACCTCACATCTATGTTAAGTGTCCATGCCTTGCCCATCCTTATTGACCAAAAACAATGAAGGATTTGGTGGGGGTAGGCCCCACCCATATAACCCATTAATTGAAAGTCCATAACCCATTCCACTTTCCACAAAAAGTGATAAGATAATAGATATATCATAGCCCTCCATAATCTGTATGCTAGTACCCCTAAATCCAAATCTCTCTGTCACAGTCTCACAGAAACAAATTCTAACTAACCAATTACATGATATGATTATACATAATTTGGTATGTACTTAAAATCAATAACATTATGAAATAGCATCAAATCTAGCATAACCCAAAATGCTCTTTTCCAACAAGAATGATACCAAAGTGATGTTGTTGTTGATGATGATGATGATGAAATATGTGAATGTGATGAGGATGATGTAGGGATAGAGTTAACAATTAACATACATGTCTAAGCATCTGATTCTCATTCTGCAAAGTTGAGAGTCTCTCCTCAAGCTCAGAATTTTTCTGCTCCAAGTCTTTGACTTTCAATTCCAAATCATTCAAGTATGCCTTCTTCCTCTCTCTTGCTTGCTGTGCTGAAACTCTATTCCTTAACAACCTTTTTTTTGGCACCAGAAAAAGACAATTTAACCAAAATGCTAATGAAGCACACGCAAAGGGGTAACAAGGGCAGAACAGTAAAATCACCATCAAAGCGTTGCAGCTGAACACTCACCTCTTCAGCCTCTTGCTTTCTTTGTCAGCTGGACTTCTTCCTCTCTTTCTTTGCCCCTCCCCTGCCACTTGGACCCGGTCTGGACCGGCCAACGAACCGGCTTCCCTGCCTGAGACTGACGCCCCGGCCGATTCGCCGCCGATCTCCGGCACTCTCCTGATCTCCTCATCACTTTCCATGCCTAAAATTTAGCGGAAAAAAAAATGTAATTTTTTTGGACCCAAGAATATAACATTCAATGCACTCTTGTGACACGCCTCTGCCTTAAAAGAAAGATAATATAAATAAATATAAACAACCCATCTCCTTTTTATCTGAAACAATGTAACAGGGATGGCTGTTCCCGCAAAAAAAAAAAAAAAAGCATTTCCCGGGAAAATTAACAAAGACCCAGCTGAGAAAATCCCGGATTCTATAAAATCCAGATGGGAAATTTCGAAATTCTTTGGAATCACAAAGAAAAATAGACATATATGACCAAACTAAGTTATACTTGTTGAAAATAAGCTTTCAATCTTAATATTAAATACACAATGAGTTTGATTAAATCAAACCTTCTTTAACTTCAAGTTGGAATGCAGAGCTCGAAGACCTTTCGCTGCTCGAAGGTATAGAGCTCGCTGCAATGGAGCTCGTCGCTTGTTCCTGCATTTCGTCTTACAAATCAAACCCAGAGAGAAAAAAAAGAAAAGAAAAAAGAAAGAGATTTCTGCGGTGGTTTTCAACTGAGAGAGAATGAAAAGAGCGGGACTTTAATGTTTCAGTGAGTAAATAACAGACTCATCTGAGATAGAAACCGTTCGGAGCCGTTAAAAGAATGCTCAGATCTGAGGGCTCTACGAGTGTGAGCGTGGAGGAATGTGAGCCATGAGGAATGGGATGTATCAAAGGTTTGTAGGGATGGATCGTGGAGTTATGTGGACCGTCGGATCGGATTAAGATCCGACGGATGGTATGGAAGTTGGAAGGAAGATGCAATGTACTGGGACCACAGTATGTGCTGTAATGAAAGTGCCGATGTTTGTTGATTTTGGGAAAGCATCTCACCGAGCTTACCATGGAATTTGAATAATCTGCTTTGAGGTGTACAAAATTACAAATATGCAATGCACGTTTCATTCGGTTGGTCCCATACTTTTTTTTTTTTTTTCCTTTTTTGCTGGATATTCTATAAGACTATAAGTAGTAATTTATCATTATCTATAAATGTTACATCCGGCGAGAATAAATGTATTGTGTTCGTATTGAATCCTAATTAGTTGTAAGAAAACGTGTTTACTTAATATTCTTATGTAACTAACCTACAAATTTAAAATTAAGTTTCATTCTTTAACCTCTCTCTCGATTCCCTCCCCCTCTCTCTCTCTCTTCTTTGATTTCCTTTCTTTCTTTCGGTAGTAACAATTCTCTCCCTTTGTTCTTCTCTCCTTTTTCTTTCTTTTCAATTGCCCTAGGCCCCTACCTCTTACATGCTTAAATATATACTAGTTGATTCTAAATAGGGCAAGAAATGCAAAGGAAGTCATCTTCTCTGAAAAAACTCAAGTTAGATAAATACGTGTTCAAATTAAAAATAGCTATCACTTTGGAGTATTTGATTAAATAACTTAACTCTTAGGTAATTGATCAATTATCTTATCCAAATACATAAAATTAAGACCTTTACAAGTTTGTAAAAAATTAAAGACTTGAATTAAGATTGAATAACTTAGGGGTGGGCATTAGGACCGAAAATACCGAAACCATCCCATTCCGTGCCATTCCGTATCATTTGGTCCCATCCCGTTTTTTTTTTTCAATCCCGTACCGATCCCGTCCCGTACCGATCTTAAACGGGATGGGATCGGTCCTGAAGGTTCAATACCGGGATGATCCTGTCCTGTACCGAACAATTAAAAATTTAATTATTTAATAATTTAATGGGCCCAAATAGGCAAATATCACTAAACCCATTTTATTTTTTAACTTTCAGTCTTTCACCCAAAAACCCAACCCACACCCGCTCACGGCCCAATGGCCCAAGACTCCCAAATGGCCTAACAGGCTAACAATCCTAATTCAGTAACCTATTTCCTAAATGCCTGAAATGAAATCTGAATCACCTCACCTGATCCCTAAAATTCGAAAACACTCAAACAGACTACACTCTACAGTAATCCACTAATCCCCAATTCTGAAATCTGAATCACTCTCACAGTTTCACTCTCTCAGACTTCAGAGACTCCTCCCAGTGGCCACTCGCCCTCGCAGCCCAACCCTCTCCCACCGGCCACTCGCCCTCGCAGCCCGACCCTCTCCCAACAGCCACTCTCCCTCAGTCCCTCGCATCCCACTTCAGATTCAAACGAAGTGCCTCTCAACGAAGTGTCTCTCACATCGCAACCCTCGAAGCCGTCGCCGTCTCTCGTCGTCGCCGTCTCTCGTTGGGTTTGGGATCACTTTAATCGTTGCCGTCGACACAGCCTCTCTCCCCTCGCCGTCGCCACAGCCTTTGGTCATCGAGTCGCATCGCACCACTGCGCGTCGCACCACTGGCAGCCTCTCTCCCCTCGCCGTCGCCATAGCCTCTGGCCATCGAGGCACCAGCTTCTGTCGCCGTCGCCATAGCCTCTGGCCATCGCACTTAATTTCTACCATATCTTGTATGTATATTAATTGGTTTTTACTTTTTAGTGAAACTTAATTTGTTAACAATATTAATTGAGTGACATTAATGTTTATATTCCAGATGCTGTTGTGGGGATTTCTATAGCAATCTTGATCCTTATCTTCTCTGCTCAACGATTTGGAACTGATAAAGTGGGCTTCACCTTTGCGCCTATTATTTTTTTGTTTGGGATCGGGATGGTACCGAACCCGTACCGAATCACTTTGGTACGGGACGAGATGGTACCATAATCCCAAACCTCTATCCCATCCCGTATCGATCCCGAACTCAAATCATGAGATGGGAACGGGATGAGGTAAGTCCCATCCCCCTCCATCCCGTGCCCACCCCTAGAATAACTCCATTGAATTATAATTTTTCTACCATCACGTGTCTTCTTGATTAAGTAATCTAACTCCACCCTAGCATAAAAGAAATTTGAAATTTAATAAATAGTAAAGGGATGTTGATATTTTGATGTAAGATTCCTTAATTAAGGAATCTAGCTCTAACCCTCACAAGTCACGAAATTTAGGTGTTGATATCCCCATCAAAATATCAACATTCTTAATTTTGTACGAATCTACTAACACTAGAGGAGTAGAAGATTCCTTTCAAAAACTTCTTACTCTTTTATGGAAAATGCAAATAACACTAGAACAGCAGGAAAAAAAAAAGTATTATTATATACTGATGAATGATGATCAACTTAATCTAGGTTTTTTTTTTTTTGCTTAAGTATATTTATATCCACAAACTATAGGATTCATTTTAAGTTCGTTCACGAACTATAAAATATTTTAAATTTTTCTATTAACTATAGGGTTAATTTCAAGTTGGTCTACGAATTCTAAAACATTTCAAATTTCTCCATTAACTATATGGTTCATTTCCACGAATTAACAAAAAAATACAAAATAGTAGACAAAATCAAGTTAACAAAAAAACCGAACCGAATCAGATTATTTATATATATTTTGAATAAAAAAGATATAAGGTGTTTTTGGAACATGCTGGATTCAAACCCATGACCACTTGATGAGAGTGAAAGTGTAAATTCTCATTACATCATTTAGTCACTTATGATATTTAAGTACATGTAATATATTTATAAGCATACTGATATTTGAAATATAATAATTTATAAAATTATAATTTGTATTATACACCATAATCTTATACACTAAACCATAAAGTCTGAAACTTTATATCTTAAAAATTAACCATATACTCTAATAATTTTAGTATATAAATTATAAATTATAGTTTTGGATTTTTAGTAATATGTTTACAATATAGAAACTATAAATTATATAAAATATAAACTAGTAAAATTTTTAGGCTTTTTGCAATGATAATATCTAAATAGAAACCTAATACAATATCTTAAAAAAAAAGAATGAAATATAAAATATATTTAATTTTATAAATATATATATTTCAAGTATCAGTATGCCTATAAATATATTGTATATACTTAAATTTCACAAGTGATTAAGTGATGTAGTGGGAATTCATACTTTGACTCTCTTCATAAGATCATAAGTTTGAACCCCAACATATGCAAAAAAATATCTTATATCTTTTTTATTTAATATATATAACTTTTATATAATATAAAATATATATATAAATAATTCGGCTCGGTTCAATTTTTTTGTCAACTTGATATTGTCTATTATTTTGTATGTTTTTTGTTAGTTCATGGACCAATTTGAAATGAACTCTATAGTTAATAGAAAAATTTGAAATGTTTTATAATTTGTGAACCAACTTGAAATGAATCTTATAATTAATGAGAAAATTTAAAATATTTGATAGTTCATGTATCAACTTAAAAGAGACTCTATCGTTAAATGGATATAAATATATTTGAGCCTTTATATTTTTTTGGCCAATAAGTTAACCTATGCAATAAATGCTATAACTTGTAGGTAGGCCCAATTTGCGGTGGTCCCCAGAATCACTGCCAAGTGCCAATTCCTTCGAAATAATCCTTCATGGCTTGAATGAATAGTCTCTTTCATCTATATATAGTAGAATGAGAAGGGTTTTCGCACCATTTTTGACCAAAAAATTTGTCTGTTTCTTCTAATATCAGACGGTGGAGATGGCCTTTGCTTCCCTACCATACGGTTCATACTTCCCCTAGATTCACATGAAAGTGATCTATCGAAATACCAATTTGTCAATGGCCAATTTGTCGGGTATCCCTTCGGTTGCCAAGAAAAAAGAAAGACTCTAGTACAAATTTTAAAAATCTCAACTATCGTGTCAAATTTTTATTTATTAATTTCTAAATTTTTTCTAAAGCTTATTTATTTACGAACTAACATGTCATGTACCACATCAATCGGTGATTAAATTCGATGAAATAATTTAGTGCTTGTAATATTATTGAAAAAGAAAGTACCAAATGACAATTACCAATGTTTTTTAAAAGATATATTTTACTTTATTTTAGATATATGAATCTTTTCGAACAAATTTCTTATGTTACTAGAATTTAATCGGACATAGTGAAATACATTTTTGCTTATACGTGAACAATGGCTAAGCATGAGTGGAAGAAGCCTAAAATCACACGTGATAGACGGTATAGAGAGTAGAGACTATGCTAATCTCATAAGACTTGTAGCTCTAATGATAAAAAGTATTCATTCGTTCACCAAAGTTCGTATCTCGTGGGAGCTTGTAGCTCTAATGATAAAGAGTAGTTTCTCGCACGTTTAAGATCAAAGTTTGAATCCCCTTCTTCTTTGGCATCCTCCATCTCCTTCCGTGGATTGAATTTCCGGACGGTAGCTGATTTTCTAAAAAAAGCAGAAAACATTTTCAAGAATTTGCTCTTGAAAGAATGTGGTTTCTTGGCTGGGGAGTAATAACTGCAGGGGTAAATAGTGAGTGCTGCATTTGAATGGCTATGAACCTTCAACCCAACGGGTTTGGCACTGCGGCAGGGCCTCAGCTCACTAAAGTCTGCCTTGTTCATCCCAATGGGTTTGGCACTGTGGCAAGGCCTTGGCTCTCTAAACTCTGCCCTGCCTTCCTGTTTTTGCAACATTTGATTATCATCCCACACTAACCCTGAGGAGCCTTGCCTCCTAAATGAGACCGATGACCTTGGTAATGCTTCCATGGCCTCTCTAAATCTTATTCTCCTGTTGTGATGATATTTGGCCTGTGCAGTAATTGTGATGTGCAAAATCCGGGTGGTTAGGCAATTATATATACCAGAGGAAGAGAGAAAATGCCAATGGGAGAACAAAGAGAAAGAGGTTAGGGGATGGCATCTAAGTGAAGGTAACTTCATAACATGCTTTTGACTAGTCTTCTGTTTTGAAGTTGTTCCTCAGAATCTACAGCCGTAAATAGATTCTGTTGCTGTCCTTTAGTGTCAAGAAGATTATAGAGGCCAAAGATTTTTTATAATTATCTTTAGATCATTTTTTAGTGGTTAACTAAGGCAAGATCCATTCAGCCATCTTTTTCTTTGTTTAGAAATAAAAAATAAGAAACAAAAAGGGTATCAAAACAGACCCTAAGATTATTTTTTAACATTTTACATATAAATACAGACATACAATACATTTTATTGTTAAGGATGATCTATTAGGCTAGTCAAAAAATAAGGCAGTTTTCCCCCTTTCACTCTGTTAAGACTTTTAGGTAGAAAGGAGACCAAAGAGGTGAGGAGATTGTAACTCTATCCTCACAGCCTATACCACTGGACTACTGGAACTAAAAGCTTCCACTACTTTCCATTAAGTTCAACAAAAACAAAAGGGTGTGATTTTCTTAAACCTTATCAGATGTCATTATAAACAACATTTTAAGTACCTGCTTTACATATTGTTTTACCAGAACTAGACAGCATTAGGAGCAGACCGTTGATATGGAAGTCGGGAGTCGGGAACCCCTTCTTCAGCACGTTTGTCTTCAAACCACTTCACAATTCTTTTGCGGGGCAGGTTTGTCACATGCACTATGCTGCTGATAACTGCATTCTGTATCACATTTCAATGCACACAGAGTGTAAGGAAATGACACACTAGTTCTTATAACTTAAGTGAAAGCATAAACCATGTCTCCGAAGCACATGAAAGCTGCCGGGTTGGACGATATATATGTGTGTTTGTGTGTGATAGCAGTAAATCCAGAAATTATTCAATATAAATGATTCACTTACAGTGGGGCGCTTTGTTCTTCTAAAAATTCTTTCGAGGGTTTCAATTTGCACTTTCTTCAATCTCTTTTGAGCAGAAAATCTTTGCTGCATGACATGAATGGGCACCTTCACTGCAGTTTCAACCTCTGCAGCATCTGCAGTTGTTTCCACAACAGTCTCTTCTACTGTTGTTTCCACCACTATTTCTACAGGCTTTGTTTCAGGCACCGATTTTTTTGGAGAGGGTTCATCAGGTAAAGCCGCACTCATCATCAAAAGACTTGGAGGGGGTTCACGAAGCAATTCGAGAACAACAGCCCTGTCAAGACAGAGCTCAGCTGCAAGATTTTTTATCTGCACAAAACAGAAGCATAAGGTTTGACAGCATAACCAAAAGCCCCAAATAATGGCAAACAAATTTTCATGAATATGAACCAAAGTCTACTTGACAATCAATTCTCGACTACCATGACAAAGAAAAAAAAAGAGGTTTTTCCTTTCTACTCCTTATTCATCCTATTAAATTTAATTTACAAACTTTTGCTTATAATCCGTTGTACCAAATTTGCAAACAAAAAGATAACTATCAAGCAAGAAAAGCAAGATTGATTTAGACTTACACAATTTGAGCTTAAAAAAATAACATTTGCACAAACCAATATGATATCTTCCTGATAAGTGAGTACTAAAAATAGTCAATGTTTCAAATTTTGTGAACAATTCACACAGCTTTTCAGCTACCAAAATTACAAAGCTCTTCAGCTACCAAAATTACACAGCTTCCCAAAGATTCATCAAAACCAAGAGAGAGAGAGAGAGAGAGAGAGAGAGAGAGAGAGAGAGAGAGAGAGAGAGAGAGAGAGAGAGAAACTTACACTGGTTTTGCGTTTACCGACTTTTAAAGCATAAGCCAATCTCCGAAGTTGCCAAGTCTTCAGCTTCACAGGAGTTTCCACTTCATCCTCATCATCATCATCATCATCATCTTCTTCTTCTTCTTCTACTTCTACTTCTTCTACTTCTTGGGCATCGATCTCAATAACATCATCATCATCCTCCTCATCATCTTCGTCGTCTTCTTCTTCATCATCATCATCAATCCCAAATACCGCTGCTAGCTCCTGTTCAAGCCTAGCAAGGTCTTCTTCGCTTATATCGTCATCACCATCATCTTCAAAAAACGCATCGTCGTGTTTGAGGTCCTCCTCGAGCAGCTGAAACAGTGCCTCTATAGCATCCCCCTTCCCTGGCTTAACTTCCTTCTTCTTAGCCAAACTTTTCTACATTTCAGAACCAGAATTTGCAGTCAATTTCAGCTTTTCCAAACAGACAAAAAGCACAAAAAAGCTCACCTTTACCTTCTTTGTCTTCGGCTGAGATGACGTGACTTCTGGACGGTGGTTTTTACGGCCAGCAAAGGCGAGTGTGGATGAGAACCGGGTCGGAAAGTGACGTGGCAGGACCAGATTGGTGGGTGCGGGTCGGCCCAATAGGGCCCATTCGTGGCGGGAAGACGGTGGACAGTGAAGCCCTTTAGGAGTGTTCAGCGCCGAAGCAAACGCCATTTGCTCTCAATGAGTCAATGTGCTCTGCTGCCAAAACGGTACCGTTTTTAAGATCACAGAACCGCACCGCTTCTGAGAACTCCGATGACAAAAACAAAAAGGCGCCGCCTTTCGGCCACTCGGTTCGGGTTTATCTACTTCCAGTCTGCGCGCCTTAAACGACAGTTGTTAACACCGTTTCAGGCTAAACCCCTTTTGTTTAAGTTTTTTTTGGGCCTCAGGTTCAACTGTTAATTTAATTGTCTGGGCCTAGTGAACACAATTTAAAGCCCACTTCCGTTTTGAGAAGGAACAAAACTACGTCGTTTTACTACACAAATTGCTCCGCCTTCCGGCTGTGATTGACTTATTGCCTTGGCAGATTCTAGGCAGCACAGTAAGTTTCATCTCTGTGTCTGAATTGAAGTCAATAATGGCAACTTCTTCTTCTTCTTCTTCATCATCATCGTCGTCGTCAAAAAAAGGATGGTTAGGCAACATCTCATCAATAGCTTCTCGGGTCTATTTCTTGCTCATCATTCTTCAGATCCCGCTTTTCAGGTACTGTAATTCACTCAATTAATTCCCTCTCTCTGCCCCCAAATCTTATTATTATTATTTTTTTGAATTTTATTCCTAGTTGTTCAACTTGTTAGTTAGGCTATCTGGGTGTGCTTTATTTTTGCTCATTTACATGTTTTAGCATCTGGGTATTGGTAGTTTCTGGGTTTATCGAACCTGGGTTGATGAAATCTTCTTTGGGCTTGTCTGGAATCTGGATTTGCACATTTTGAAGTTGTTGAGATTTGTTAAACTTAATGTTTACCAATGGACTGAATCTCTTATTTGTTTTAGATCTGTTAACTTGATATTGTAACTACCCGAAGTTGTGCTCTAGGATCACCCAGTTTTTTTCAGTTTAGCAGTCGAATTCATGTAATTGGTTCACTATATGCTTGTTTAATTGTGTTTTTTTAAAGTGGAAATGGATTTATGCATGGTTGTTTGCGCAAATTTCTAACTGAAGGAAAGGCTCTAAAGTTAAGGCCTTAGAGAACATATTTCCAGAAATAGTTACAATTGCATTAATGTAAAGTATCATGTTTACAGGTTCATGTGGGATCCAGAAGTAGTTGAAATTTCCAGATATATATCTATTTTCTTAGATGCTCATAATTTGTATTTGATTAGTTCTGAATTTATCTCCATGTATTACTTCTCCATTTGTTCCTCCGGCTTGTCTGGATGAGAAGAACAAAATTGAATTCACAAAAACTCTTTGTTCTTATTTAATGGCCCTGATATGTGGAAATATATATCAAGAAAAAAAAATGTGGAACTCTCTATATATGGCTAAAGTATCATGTTTATGGGTTCATGTTCCTCCATAGTTAAATTTTCTTTCTGTTGCAGAGTTCCATGCAGATCTGGTATGTGTACCACACCATTGCATGTCACATCTTCCCAGTTGGTTGCAAGCGAGGTCTTTCCTGTTAGTGTAGTAAAGGGCCTTCTCTACCCTGGAGCTGTTGCAAATGGCCTTGTAAGGAATATGACCATTCCAAGCTGGGGTAACATATTAGAAATCTATAACTTGACCGGTGCAAAGGAAGCCTCTCCAGTTACCGATCTCCAGCGCTTAGAGGTTCCATTTCTCAACTGATCATTTCCCTTTTATGTTGTCTAAAGCATATTCAATTTTAGCTTGAGGAAGCCTACAATTTTTTTATTTGGTATTTCCTGTCTCGATTAAATTCTGGATTGTTACTATGATATTTTCTATTTCTATACTTTTCCACTCAATTTTCCAATCTGAGAATCATGCCAACCATAGGGAGCTAATTTATTATTATTTTTTTTTTCCAATTGGATTTTACATGGTTAATATGTATGATAGAAAGCTGATTTAAATTAGGGAAATCAGATATTTGAGTAATTATTTTCTTACTGACTCCGAAGCATGTCAAGGGAGCGAACGCTTTGAAGTAGATGTGTGGGATCCATTTTCATCCTAAAGTACCTGAAACTTCAAGTCCTCCATGTTTTTCCTTGAATAGGGCATTAAACGTGTCTTAGGATTCCATATCAGTACTAGCAAGCTATTAGGCTTTCTCTTCGGACAATATTTAGCAATAATGTCATCTCTGTTTTTTAATTTCATTCACCAGGTTCTAGCAGGAAGCTACTTCGCCGTGGCTGGAGCCCTTGTGGGTCTTCTAAAACGAGGGAGGATGAGCATGTTTGGGACGCTTCTAGTAATTTGGGGCCTCATCAAAGAAGGGATCCTCGGAAAGCCTGTGAACACAGATCCTACAACAGCTGTCTTTGTCTACCCAACTATGTTGCTTGCCCTGATCTCTGCCTTCTCATCTGTAAAGTATGATATGAAGAAGGTTGTTAAAAGTGCACCTGCTAGGCCTATTGCAAAGCCTCTTCAGAGGTCTTCAAAATCTAAGCTGAAATGAGCTGAATGTAATCCATCAAATTTTTGTTCAACTTCTCACAGTTAATGAGTTCAAACTGTACGTTTCGATCTGTACGTTTTCTTGCCAAGATTATTTCTGAAATTTTCATTTTTTAAAGTTATCGGTTGTTTCTCCAATATATCTCGTATAAATCTCAGTACATGGATTTAGAAAGTTAGACAAATATGGGGTTGAGAAAGTGAGATGAATCTAGCAGACGATACTGCACTGGATGGTTCTTCGGGAGCCTTGCGCAACGTAGAAAGATACTCATAGAACAAAACTTTTCTCTTATAACATTTATGTGAAATTTACTATTATATGGTGAGACCTACATTATGACTGGTTCATACAAAAGATCCTGAGTGTGTAGCTGGCTTGTCTATGATTCTCTTTTCTTTTGAGTGCGTAGCTTTCGACCGACAAAAAAAAAAGAGTGTGTAGCTGGATTAATATTTACATAATACTTGAAGAGTCAGAGGTGTACATACATGGGTCTTTGTCTGTAGTCCATGTCATATAAATCCAACATAATGAATGTCAGAGATGGCAGCTGACATCTCATTTTTTCCAAGATTATGAATGGCCATGTAATACCATTGAATACTACGTATAATAGAGCGAGTAATAATGCTACACTCAACAGATTGTTTACCAAATTTTGTTCTGAAAAATAATAGTAGGGTGTGTAGAAATTTCAGCGGAAAATAAGGGTAGATACATGACTTTTAGTCATTTACATATAGTAAGGGTAAGGAGAACCTTCTACTATCGGCCTTTGTTTTTCATGGCGCTGGAATGGTTTTCTAATTCGAAGGTCAAAGACGTGCACAAACGTACAAAAAAAAAAAATCAACGAAGCAGGCTCTGATCCGTTTACCTGAGCTCTAAGCAACTTTTTCTTACATAATACATATAGCCCCATAATTGTGCTATTCTTAACAGCATATCTATTTCTTTCTCTCTTCTGGTACACTGAAAGCAACAGCATTTCTATTTCGTTCATCTACCAGAGAAGCAAACGATCTGGGTTTATACATATACAATTCAGCATTTCTAGTCATATCTACCCTTTGCAGGTGCGAATTCACTCCCTTCTCTGTTCTTTTTCTCAATTCATAATCTGTTGTTTGGGTGGTACCTGTTGATAACAGAATCCCACATCGAAAGTTATAACTTGCATAACAATATAAAATATCTTGATTTCTTCACTCATTACCGATTAGTATTGAGTTGTATGCTATAACTTGTACATGGAATCAAAGCTAAGCTAACAGTACCCTTCTCCACTAATTGCACTATGTTTGCACATCCTTTGTCTTGAAGCTTTAAGTTTCTTATATTTCATTGTAGTTGGGAATTGGAATCAAGCAAAATTTCATATGGGTATCTACTAATTTTGTTCTTTCTTATAATGAAATTTGGATTTTGCCTCGGTATGTTTTGATTGGAAGCAAAAATCTAAATGAGGATAATATCTACTATCTGCCACCATTATACATGGATTTGGCTTTTTTTTTTTGAATAATAATTCATACAAGATTTTCGTTTTGTTTGCTTTTCCTACTTTCTCCAATCAACTAAATGGAAATTGAAAAATGTATAACACATGAGTGGAGGGAAATCAAGGAAGAAATACAGTAAAGAACAAAGGTATTGTCAGAAAAGACTTGTGTTTTAAATTACTTTTAATGTAATCCCTGACTTTTCTCATAAGAAATCACATCGCTAGTTGTTTGGGACCACGTTGACCATCAGAGTTTTGTATGAATTTTCACAACCATCTATGGTTGATTCGGCATCTTGGAATGTTAGTAATGAAGTATTTGTTGATGTGGTGCCAGGAACCACATCCTCGTCATCTATTCAATCACAACAATGCATCGATAGAAAATGGAAAGAGGGAATCATGGTACATTAGTAACTTCGGTGAGAGAAGTTTTGTATAAGTTGTATCCACTGTCCTCTTCATGTTGTATCTACAGAGTTCCCAAGCGACAACGGCGTGTAAGTGAAAAGGCCTATACACCTCAGGTAGTCTCTATAGGCCCACTTCACCATGGCAAGGAAGACTTAAAAGCCATGGAAGAGTACAAAAATAGGTACCTACAAGCTTTCTTAGATCGTACCACGCTAAGTTTAAAGGATTGTATAATTATGATACAGGCCAAAGAAGAGACACTGCGCGGTTGTTATGCAGAGACCATTGAGTTTAGCAGTGATGAATTTGTAAGAATCGTTCTAGTGGATGCTGCCTTCATCATTGAGGTCTTATTCAGGTATTGTTTCCCTGATAGTGTGAGAGATCAGAATGACCGCATATTTAACAAACCATGGATGTTACAGGACGTATGGCCTGACATGCGGATGCTTGAAAATCAGCTGCCATTCTTCATTCTTAAGGATCTTTTTGACCCTGACAAAATTACATTCCCTCCTTACATTACTGAGAGTCAGAGGCCTTCAATAATTGATCTTTCTCACCATTTCTTCAAAAATCTAATGCATATAGAGGTCATGGAAGACACTTTGGATAAGATACGCTCTTCTCACGTAGAAGTAGAACATTTTGTTGATTTTTGTAGAAAATTGTATCCACCGCCTCTACCGCAATCACAAGATCGAAGGAAACTCGAAACACTAACCACACCCAGCGTGACAGAGCTACACCAGGCAGGAGTCAGGTTACAGGTGGGATCAAACCAAAAAATATTGGACATACGATTCAGTAGTAATGGGATTCTGGAAATTCCAAAGTTAACAATAAGTGATCAAACAGAGGTTACAATCACAAATCTTCTTGTCTTTGAACAAAGCGAATGCAAAGAAGAAGAGAAATACATAAATGATTATTTTGTCATAATGAATAGTCTTGTGAAGACCCGAGAGGACGTGGAGTTGCTGGTTAGTCACGGAATTCTTGAAAATAAACTCGGCGACAACAGGAAGGGGTGTACTCTGATTAAGAACCTTGCCGATGGAGTTGTGGAGTCCAAGGACTACTTCTATTTTGTCACTCTTTGTGAGAATCTGAACAAGTACTACAGTATGCCCCGGCACAAATGGAAGTGGTATTTGAGAAAACATTTTTTCAACTCACCTTGGGCAACTAAAGAAATCATTGCAGCTGTTATTCTCCTCGTACTAACTCTCATACAAACGGTGTGCTCCATCATCTCTGCTTGTCAAGCACAAATGGTAAGTTCCTCCTTGCCTCATACTCATTCTCATATCAGTACTAAGAGCTATTGTTAGGAGTAAAACTTTCGTGGGCTTTGTATCTAAATCTCTCATCATGTGACTGCACATGTGGAGTGCTCCATTATTATTATTAGGCCTTCTCTAACCCTATCTCTGATTTTTGATTAACTAGTCACCAGGTTCTAGCAGGAACTAGAGCCCTTGTGGCCTCAACAAAGAAGGGATCTCGGAAAGCCTGTGAACACAAAATCTGTGTATGTCTACCCAACTATGCTGATTTCTCTGATCTCTGTGTTCTCATCTGTGAAGTTGTTATAAGTGCACCTGCTAGGTCCATTGCAAAGTCTCTTCATAGGTGTTCAAAATCTAATTAATAATCTGAATGAGTTGAAATGTGTAATATCCATCAAATTTTTGCTCAACTTTTCACAGTTAATGAATTCAAATTGTAATGCAGTCACAACCTACTTTAATTTTCTGATGGTTAATGTCCTCTTGGTGACTTTGTAGCTTATATGAATACACATAATTTCCATGGATATTTTCTGTTCTTGAAGATTTGGGCATATCAGCCGATGTTGTAACTTAAAGCTGTTGTTATTCTCAGCCCAAAAAAACAAAAAGTATTGTTTAATTGGTGATTTTTTTTTTTTTTTTTTATAATCATTCTCAGTCTTTCAAAAATGGTCAATCGCTTTTATTGTGAATTGAAGACATTTTCTCAACTCACCTTGGCCAACTAAAGAAATCATTGCAGCTGTTATTTTCCTCATACTCACTCTCATATCAGTTGCTAGCCATTGTTAGACTTTCTCTTCTGACAATAAGATGATGTCTCTGTTTTTTTATTTAGAAATATAAATATGGGGTTGAGAAAGTGCGATGAATCTAGTAGTATCTTATAGCATGAACATGCACAACATATCTCGCAATTGAATGGATCTTCTGGAGCCTTACTTGACATTTAGACACTACACATCCAACGCAAGATAGAATTAAAGCTAAAGTTATAGCATGAGCCTGTTATACATAACCTATAACACGCGTAAATCACTGCTAGTATATGCCTACATGCATGTTGCGAGAAGAAGATTGTATATGACACTAACTTGCTGGTCCATGTTCTGCCACTAAATTCCACTCGTGCAAGTCGGCATATGACCGTGTTATGAATTCCATGCTTAAATCTATTGGACAAAACTCTACTCTCTGTATTTAGATTATAGTACTCAAATGTCCCACACATGAGAATGTGGACTGTAATGTTGTTTCACATTGAAAAATTATAATTATATTGCTTATAATATCATTTTCCTATTTTCAATTAGTTTTGGATTGGATACTCCAATTTCGATCAAGAACTTCTTAGCAATTGGAAAGGTTAAGTTCATTCCAACAAAAGCACTAGGACTAGGACCCCAGCCCTGGAGCGTGATCAAAAAATTCACAAACAATTTTTCTTTTCTTTTGAGTGCGTAGCTTTCGACCGAAAAAAAAAAAGAGTGTGTAGGTGGATTAATATTTACATAATAATTGAAGAGTCAGTGGTGTACAACTGTACATACATGGGTCTTTGTCTGTAGTCCATGTTATATAAATCCAACATAATGAATGTCAGAGATGGCAGCTGACATCTCAATTTTTCCAAGATTATGAATGGCCATGTAATACCATTGAATACTACGTATAATAGAGCGAGTAATAATGCTACACTCAACAGATTGTTTACCAAATTTTGTTCTGAAAAATAATAGTAGGGTGTGTAGAAATTTCAGCGGAAAATAAGAGTAGATACATGACATTTTGTCATTTACATAAGTAAGGATAAGGAGAACACCTTCTACTATCGGCCTTTGTTTTTCATGTGGCTGGAATGGTTTACTAATTCAAAGGTCAAAGACGTGCACAAATGTACAAAAAAGAAAACGCAACGAAGCAAGCTCTGATCCGTTTACCTGAGCTCCAAGCAACTTGTTCTTAATACATATAGCCCCATAATTGTGCCATTCTTAACAGCATATCTATTTCTTTCTTTCTTCTGGTACAGTGAAACCAACAGCATTTCTATTTCGTTCATCTACCAGAGGAGCAAACAATCTGGGTTTATACATATACAATTCAGCATTTCTATTCATATCTACCCTTTGCAGGTGCGAATTCACTTCCTTCTCTGTTCTTTTTCTCAATTCATAATCTGTTGTTTGGGTGGTACCTGTTGATAATAGAATCCCACATCAATAGTTATAACTTGCATAACAATATATAATATCTTGATCTCTTTACTCATTGCCGATTAGTATTGGGTTGTATGCTATAACTTATTAACTTGCACATGGAATCAAAGCTAAGCTAACAGTACCCTTCTCCACTAATTGCACTATGTTTGCACATCCTTTGTCTTGAAGCCTTAAGTTTCTTATATTTCATTGTAGTTGGGAATTGGAATCAAGCAAAATTAAGTTCATATGGGTATCTTCTAATTTTGTTCTTTCTTATAATGAAATTTGGATTTGCCTCGGTATGTTTTGATTGGAAGCAAAAATCTAAATGAGGATAATATTTACTATCTGCCACCATTATACATGGATTTGGGTTTTTTTTTTTTTTTTGAATAATAATTCATACAAGATTTTCGTTTTGTTTGCTTTTCCTACTTTCTCCAATCAACTAAATGGAAATTGAAAAATGTCTAACACATGAGTGGAGGGAAATCAAGGAAGAAATATAGTAAAGAACAAAGGTATTGTCAGAAAAGACTCGTGTTTTAATGTAATCCCTGACTTTTCTCATAAGAATAACATCGCTAGTTGTTTAGGACCACGTTGACCATCAGAGTTTTGTATGAATTTTCACAACCATCTATGGTTGATTTGGCATCTTGGAATGTTAGTAATGAAGTATTTGTTGATGTGGTACCAGGAACCATCATCCTCGTCATCTATTCAATCACAACAACGTGTCGATAGAAAATGGAAAGAGGGAATCATGGTACATTAGTAACTTCGGTGAGAGAAGTATTGTATAAGTTGTATCCACTGTCCTCTTCGTGTTGTATCTACAGAGTTCCCAAGCGACAACGGCGTGTAAGTGAAAAGGCCTATACACCTCAGGTAGTCTCTATAGGCCCACTTCACCATGGCAAGGACGACTTAAAAGCCATGGAAGAGTACAAAAATAGGTACCTACAAGCTTTCTTAGAACGTACCACGCTAAGTTTAAAGGATTGTATAATTATGATACAGGCCAAAGAAGAGACACTGCGCGGTTGTTATGCAGAGACCATTGAGTTTAGCAGTGATGAATTTGTAAGAATCATTCTAGTGGATGCTGCCTTCATCATTGAGGTCTTATTCAGGTATTGTTTCCCTGATAATGTGAGAGATCAGAACGACCGCATATTTAACAAACCATGGATGTTACACGACGTATGGCCTGACATGCGGATGCTTGAAAATCAGCTGCCATTCTTCATTCTTAAGGATCTTTTTGACCCTGACAAAATTACATTCCCTCCTTACATTACTGAGAGTCAGAGGCCTTCAATAATTGATCTTTCTCACCATTTCTTCAAAAATCTAATGCATATAGAGGTCATGGAAGACACTTTGGATAAGATACGCTCTTCTCACGTAGAAGTAGAACATTTTGTTGATTTTTGTAGAAAATTGTATCCACCGCCTCTACCGCAATCACAAGATCGAAGGAAACTCGAAACACTAACCACACCCAGCGTGACAGAGCTACACCAGGCAGGAGTCAGGTTACAGGTGGGATCAAACCAAAAAATATTGGACATACGATTCAGTAGTAATGGGATTCTGGAAATTCCAAAGTTAACAATAAGTGATCAAACAGAGGTTACAATCACAAATCTTCTTGTCTTTGAACAAAGCCAATGCAAAGACGAAGAGAAATACATAAATGATTATTTTGTCATAATGAATAGTCTTGTGAAGACCCGAGAGGACGTGGAGTTGCTGGTTAGGCACGGAATTCTTGAAAATAAACTCGGCGACAACAGGAAGGGGTGTACTCTGATTAAGAACCTTGCCGATGGAGTTGTGGAGTCCAAGGACTACTTCTATTTTGTCACTCTTTGTGAGAATCTAAACAAGTACTACAGTATGTCCCGGCACAAATGGAAGTTGTATTTGAGAAAACATTTTTTCAACTCACCTTGGGCAACTAAAGAAATCATTGCAGCTGTTATTTTCCTCGTACTCACTCTCATACAAACGGTGTGCTCCATCTTCTCTGCTTATAAAGCATAAATGGTAAGTTCCTCCTTGCCTCATACTCACTCTCATATCAGTACTAGCAAGCTAGCTATTGTTAGGAGTAAAACTTTCATGTAACTGGCTTTGTTTCTAAATCTCTCATCATGTGACTGCACGTGATGGGTAAGATAAATATATAAGAATTATGTACATGCCCGTGATACGTAAGTTTTTCTCTCCATTATTATTAATTAGGCCTTCTCTTATGAAAATATCTATTAGTAACCCTATCTCTGATCACCAGGTTCTAGCAGGAAGCTACTTTGCTGTGGCCTCAACAAACAAGGGATCCTCGAAAAGCCTGTGAACACAAAAGCTGTGTATGTCTACCCAACTATGCTGATTGCTATGCTGTGTTCTCATCTGTGAAGTATGATGTGAAGGTTGTTATAAGTGCAACTGCTAGGCCCATTGCAAAGTCTCTTCATAGGTGTTCAAAATCTAATTAATAATCTGAATGAGTTGAAATGTGTAATATCCATCAAATTTTTTCTCAACTTTTCACAGTTAATGAATTCAAATTGTAATGTAGTCACAACCTACTTTAATTTTCTGATGGTTAATGTTTTCTTGGTGACTTTGTAGCTTATATGAATACACAATGTCATGGGTATTTTTGGTTCTTGAAGATTTGGGCATATCAGCAGATGTTGTAACTTAAAGTTGTTGTTATACTCGGCCCAAAAAACAAAAAAGTATTGTTTTATTGGTGAATTTTTATTTTTTTATCAATAAGTCCATGAGATTTAAACTTAATACCTACTCTCACAAAATGGTCAATAGCTTTTATTGTGAATTGAAGACGTACATTTTCTCAACTCACCTTAGGCAATGTCATCTCTATTTTTTGAGAAAGTGCAATGAATCTAGTAGGCGATACTACACGGTTAGCATGAACATGCACAACATACCTCACAATTGAATGGATCTTCTGGAGCCTTACTTGACATTTATACACAACACATCCAACACACAACACATCCAACACAAGATAGAATTAAAGCAAAAGTTATAGCATGAGCATGTTAGCAAATAAATGAACGGTTTTGGTAAAAGTTAGACTCACCGTTGTTTAGTTGATAATGGTTATTTAGCAAAACGATTTCTGATTTGATTGATTTTTTGCAGAGATGATTCTTAAAGGTGATTTAAAAATGAAACGGTTTCGATCATAATATATTAATTCTTCTAATATGAATTTATGTCCAATGAGTTGTTAACTTTATAATTTGTGTACTTGAACTGTAGTTTTGTTACCTACGGTGAATTGGTGATCACTGATCAGTACGTCATTTCTTGCCAACCTTGATATTGGTGCACCTGCTAGCTAGGCAGCCGAGGCCCATTGGCAAAGCCTCTTCAAATTAAGCTCTTCAATATCTAATTAATTAAGGTGATGATATGTTTGTCCAATAATGTATCTCCTATAACTAAATCTCAGTACATGGATTTCAAAAAAGAAAGATCAAAGATAAACATCGGGTTGAAAAAGTGATCAACATGATCGAATTTAGCACACTGCCGATATAACAAAGGAAAAGACAACTACCGACAAACTTTCTCATGTATATACACAGAAAACAGGACAGGATGAACCCTGATGTATCCAAGCAATGTTTGGGACGCTTCTAGTAATCTGGGGCCTCATAAAAAAACAGGGATCCTCGGAAAGTCTGTGAACACAAAACCAACGAAAGCTGTCTATGTCTACCCAACTAGGCAACTATGTTGATTGATTGCCCTGATCTCTGCCTTGTCAACTATGTCTATCCAAAATGTGAAATTAGTATTGATATATATAAGCTACTAATTAATTCACCATGAGGAGGTAGTTCCATTTGCTTTCTCAATTCTCAGCTTGGCAAGAAAACTATATTGACCAAGCATGTGAGTGCTCACATTATTAAGCAACATAGACTACATAGTCAGGTGTTTTAATTTGAACTCATTGTTTGATGCTTGATGAAGAGGGATAATAGAGCACCGTTGTATGTAAGAGAGTGAGTACCAGACACTTTAATTTCCTAATTTTGTTAACTTTTTAATTATATAATGTCACGTATCTTTTATAACATCCTATGGTTCACACTCATTTAAAATTATAATCACTAAATTAAAATAATTAAAAATAAAAAATGTGTGTAATCTAGCCACATAAACATAAGAAACTTTAAAAAATAAAAATAAAAAACTGTTGTAAAAGTATGTAGAAATTAGGGTTTTTGGAAAAGAGAAGGCAGAGAGAATATGATCAGTCATCTCATTCATGTTATAAATATCCTTATATAGAAGTAGGGTTTACTAGGTTTTGTATATTTACTAGTATGCCCCTACAACTAATTACAGGAATAGCCACACGCAATAATATATTTACAACACTCCCCCTTGGATATTCCATGTCATTAGTGTTGTCTCTGCTATGCGCTTCTAAATTGCCTCGTTAAAACCTTGCCAAGTAATAAAAACCCTGTGGGAACAAAAACAACCCTGGTCGAAGGAAAAAGAGTGCAACGCGCGTGAGTGTGGAGTTGTCGCATCAGGACCTCGAAAATAGGTGAAGTCATATCTTCTGGATCATGAACAGATAGTATGTCTATGGGAGTGAGGTGCATTAGAGTTTCTACACCAAAACCTTGCCCGGTAAACCCAATGGGAGAAACCCGTGGTCGAAGGGAAAAGATGAGCAAATGCATATATATCAGATCAACACATCTTCAGGATGTAGTATGAGTAGGGTGACCATGCCAAGATGTGCCTCATTAAAACCTTGCCAGGTAACAAAACCCAGTGGGAGAAAATAACCCTGGACGAAGGACAAAAGAGTACACGATGGTCAAGCGAGTATGCTTCGGGATACTCCCCCTGATGTCGACTCCCCCTGAAGACTACATACTAGGTAAATCAACCAATCTACGCAAACCAATACCTCGAACATGCATCAAGAACGTGGACTTTGGCAGTGACTTGGTGAAGAGGTCTGCATGGTTGTCTTGAGATCGGATCTGCTTGACTTCAATCATCTGATGCTCTTGTTGCTGTTGATTGAAGAAGAACTTCGGTACAATATGCTTGGTGTTGTCTCCTTTGATGAAATCTGTCTTCATCTGCTGGATGCAAGCGGCATTATCCTCATAGATAATCGTTGGTTCATCAGTGGTGGAATTCAGCCCACAAGTACTTCGAACATGTTTGGAAACCGCTCTTAGCCATATACATTCACGAACTGCTTCGTGAAGGGCCAGAATCTCAGCATGATTCGAAGAGGTAGCAACAAAGGTCTGTTTCGTAGACCTCCAAGATATTGTTGTATTCTCAATGGTAAAGACATAACCAGTTTGAGAACGCGCCTTATGCGGGTCTGATAGATACCCTGCGTCAGCATATCCAAAAGGCGGGCATCATTCCGAGGATCGAGGGGGTTCGATTCATTCCTTGATGCGTAGCTAGGGATAGAATAAGCCCATATCCGTCGTACCTCTAAGGTGGCGGAAAATGTCTTTTATGCCATTCCAGTGGCGGCGTGTTGGCGCAGTGCTATATCTAGCTAACAAGTTCACAGCGAATGAGATGTCCGGTCTAGTACATTGAGCCAAGTACAATAATGCGCCTATTGCACTTAGATATGGGACTTCTGGTGCCAATATCTCTTCGTTATCATCTGCGGGACGAAACGGATCCTTCTTAGGATCTAGACTACGGACGATCATGGGCGTGCTAGAAGGCTTCGCTTTATCCTCATTAAAGCGCCTTAACATCTTCTGGATGTAATTCGATTGATGGACTAGAATTCCATCTGCACGGTGCTCGAGCTCCAGGCCGAGACAGAAGTTCGTTCTCCCAAGATCTTTCATCTCGAATTCCAACTTCAGGTGTTTAGTTGTTTCCTTGATCTCTTCAGGAGTACCAATTAGATTCATGTCATCGACATAAACAACTACAATAGCAAAGCCGGAACTTGTTCTTAATAAACACGCAAGGGCATAGAACATTATTCACATATCCCATCCCGATCAAATACTCACTTAGACGGTTATACCACCTCCGTCCGGATTGTTTCAATCCATAAAGTGAACGCCTCAAACTAATGGAGAGCGTGTTCCGTGGTCTGGAACTATTTGCATCGGGTGTCTTAAGTCCTTCGGGAACTTTCATATATATCTCTGTATCAAGATCCCCATAGAGATAAGCAGTGACCACATCCATAAGCTGCATACTCAGTTTTTCGGAAACTACCAAACTGATAAGGTAGTGGAACGTTATGACGTCCATTACGGGGGAATACTCTTCCTCGTAATCAATCCCAGGGCGTTGAGAAAATCTTTGCGCCACTAGACGAGCCTTGTATCTCACAATCTCGTTTTTCTCATTACGCTTCCTTACAAATACCCATTTAAATTCTACAGGTTTAACATGGGGAAGGTGTAGGAACGACAGGCCCAAACACCTTTCTCTTTGTCAAGGAATCTAATTCGACCTGGATTGCTTCTTTCCATTTTGGCCAGTCGTCTCGACGTTGACATTCATCAACGGAGTGAGGTTCGATGTCATCGCTAGTTATGATTTCGGTAGCTACCGCGAATACAAATATATCATCGATGATAATCTCGTTTCGATTCCAGAGCTCACTTAAGCATGCATAATTTATAGAGATCTCTATGTTCTCGGGAGTGGGTTCAAACGTTGGAGCGTCCCCCAACGCCGTCTCTTCTGGGACGGACCCATAATCCGGAACTATTTCGTGAGATGGATCGATTGAGATCGCGATGTCAAGGGGACTCGTTTGTGCCAAATGTATCCTCTTCCAGGGATAAGAGTCCATCGAACCTAGTGGTCAACCTCACTTCTGGGCAGGGACATATGACTGGTTAGCCACTATTGTTGTACCTCGTCCATCTGGGACGACACGTCCTCCTGGGACGACACGTTCTTCGGGGACGGATATCCTTGCAGGCACATTTGCAGCAGGTATATGTGATCTCGTCACTTTAGCTAGATCAGAGAATGCGTCTGGCATATTATGAGTTATACTCTGTAGATCTAGAATTCTCCGCACTTCACTATCACATTGTGCGGTTCGGGGATCGAGATGAGACATAGTGGGGACATTCCACGTCAATTCACGTCGTTCTTCAGGAACGGTGACGTTCATATCTCCCCCTAACGGCGGGAAGACTGTCTCATCAAAGTGACAATCCGCAAATCTAGCGGTAAAGAGATCGCCTGTCAAGGGCTCTAAAAAGCGTATAATGGATGGGGATTCATAATCGACATATATGCCCATCGTTCGTTGAGGACCCATTTTTGGTACGTTGTAGCGGCGCAACTGGCACGTAAACTGCATACCCAAATACGCGTAAGTACGAAACGTCAGGTTCGTACCCAGTCACCAGCTGTAACGCGGAGTAAGGTTGGGTAGCAGTGGGCCTCAACCGGACCAACATGGCTGCATGCAAGATTGCATAGCCCCACGCAGAAATTGGAAGCTTGGTGCGCATAACCAAGGTTCGTGCGATCATTTGTAATCTTTTAATGAACGCTTCTGCGAGACCATTCTGGGTGTGAACATGGGGAACTCGATGTTCAACATTAATCCCAAGGGACATGCAATAATCATCGAAAGTTTTCGATGTAAACTCTCCGGCATTATCAAATCTTCTGGACTTTATAGGATAATCCGTGTGGTGAGCCTTCTGGGCGAGAAGTTTAGCAAAAGCAGCGTTTCTTGTGGACAATAGTGTAACATGTGATCACTTTGTCGATGCATCAACCAAAACCATAAAATATTTAAATGGTCCGCATGGTGGTTGGATAGGTCCACAAATATTCCCTTGTATCCTTTGCAGGAAAAGGATGGTTTACTTACTAGTCTTTGCATATGATGGTCTAGTATTCAACTTTCTAAGCGAGCAAGTTTGGCATAGTGTGTCACTAAACACAAGTTATTAGTAANTAAGCGAGCAAGTTTGGCATAGTGTGTCACTAAACACAAGATCCTTATTAGTAAGGGGATGCCCGTGTGATGAATTAAGGATACAGCGCATCATACTTTGACCTGGGTATCCCAACCGGTCATGCCATAGAAAGAAACTGCTCAAATTGGTTAACTTCTGGTTAACTATGTGATTTGCCTCAATCGATCTAATGGTGGTCATATAGAGACCGCTCGATAGGCATTTCAATTTCTCCAATGTACGCTTCTGGCCATACAAATTGGAGGTTATGCAAAGATATTCCACTCCATTTTCCTCAGTAGTTTCAACGTGATAACCGTTGGCTCGAATATCCTTATAACTCAACAACATTCTTCTGGAACTTGGAGAATATAAGGCCTCATTAATGGTAATTCAGTACCATTGGACAACATAAAAATGGGCTTTGCCATGGCCCTCTATCAGGTTGGATTGGCCTGATATGGTTGTCACAGAAGGTATGAGTAAAACAATAAGTTTGAACAATACTTCCGATCTTGAAGTATGGTGTGCGTAGTAGCACTGTCTGCCAGACAACAAACTTCCCCACTAAACATGCTTATTCATAAATTTAATTCAATGGATCACATGTATGAAAATAACTTGATTGAATTAAATAATATTCGAGCATAACCAAATTTCCAAAACAAATAATCCAAATCATAAATCACCAAAATAATCCGAATAAGAAAAACATTATTCAGAAAATAAATACGGCACAAGCGCCGATCATATCCATGTCATCGAGTTTCTAATTCTCGAAGTGTCCAGATTCAGCCTGGAAATCAGTGACCTCTAAGGTGGTATCCATAGGAAATGATCCCTCAACGAAATTGGTCTCTCGAGTTCCGCGACTGGCGTGATACTCATTTACAGCTTGCGCTGATGCACGGCAGGTGCGGGACCAGTGATCAGTTCCTCCACATTGGTAACAGAGATCATTCTGATTCTGATTCTGGTGGCGACGGGCCGGACCAGTGTTCCTCTCATTTCGAGTTCTTAGGGCCGAGGGACCGTGGTTCCTACCACGTGGGCCATGGCCACGTTGGCCTCGGTCATACAGGCCATTCCTCTGAGAACCTTTCCTTCCATATCTCGGGCGGTCAGACTTTGTGCCCTTTCCATGACCTCGGTATCCTCTTTCGCGGTTTGAATCGCGATAAGCAACAGCGTTTGCTTCAGGCAATGGTGCTGCTTTAGTACCGACAGGTCGGGCTTGATCATTTCTCATTAATAAGTTGTTGTTCTTTTCAGCGAGCAACAGAGTGGTGATCAATGCCGAGAACTTGGTAAAATTCCTCTCCCTGTATTGTTGCTGCAGGACCAAACAGGAGGCAGGGAAGGTGGAGAAAGTCTTCTCCAATAGGTCAGCTTCGGTGAGCTCCTCCCCACAAAATTTGAGGAGCGACCGGATCCGGCAGATCTCCGAATTATACTCATTCACGGATTTGAAATCCTGGAAACGAATGTTCTGCCAATCATGTCTTGCTTCAGGCAAGAAAATGGTCTTTTGATGGTCAAACCGCTCTTCCAGAGCAACCCAAAGAGCTCGTGGATCCTCTTCAGCGAGGTACTCAACTTGAAGTGCTTCATTTNTTCTTGGGGCCGAGAGACCGTGGTTCCTACCACGTGGGCCATGGCCACGTTGGCCTCGGTCATACAGGCCATTCCTTTGAGAACCTTTCCTTACATATCTCGGGCGGTCAGACTTTGTGCCATTTCCATGACCTCGGTATCCTCTTTCGCGGTTTGAATCGCGATAAGCAACAGCGTTTGCTTCAGGCAATGGTGCTGCTTTAGTACCGACAGGTCGGGCTTGATCATTTCTCATTAATAAGTTGTTGTTCTTTTCAGCGAGCAA
>QANW01005609.1:4052099-4072757 GCA_003254865.1 Dryas drummondii | reverse complement strand
CATAAATTTAGGGTTCATGCTTCATGGAGGATTTTTCAATCAATCAAAGGTTTTAAAACATAAACATAAAATTGTTTTATAAAACCTACTTGGTTGAAGAACAAATTGAAGGATGATCCTCTTTCGTTTATCGATCCACAATCCACAATCCAAAGAGCTTCTCGTGCTTGATTGATTGAAGAACGGATTGAATGATGATCCTCTTTTGTTTGGCGATCCACAATCAAAAGAGCTTTTCGTGCTGATAACGTGTTGTAAAAGTATGTAGAAATTAGGGTTTGTGGAAAAGAGGAGGCAGAGAGAATATGATCAGTCATCTCATTCATGTTATAAATATCCTTATATAGAAGTAGGGTTTACTAGGTTTTGTATATTTACTAGTATGCCCCTACAACTAATTACAGGAATAGCCACACGCAATAATATATTTACAACAAAAACAAGAAAATCATAAGCCCAGCCCACCCTCCCTAACCTCTTACCCCTTCCCTTCTCTCTCTTGATCTACTCTCCCTCTCCTCTGCAGATCGGATGGTTGGTGCCAAATTCTCCACTTTTCTTTGATTTGTATTCATGACTTCAATTTTTATACTTTACAAGCAGCCTCTCCACATGTTCTATAGTTCTTGTTTAATGGCAAAGATGTGTTACGATTCTGCATGCACATTAAGTAATCGCACAATAAACGAATTCAATGAATACTGTGTAATTTGATATGATATTTTTTTAATCATAATTATATCTCACTCAATAAAGAGAAGGCTAGGATAAGATAGTAGTATTTCAAGCTGTTTTTTTATTTAATTTTGTGGAGGGACTCCGATCTCCAGAGAATAGAGGGGCAGCAGAGAGAAAGAGAAGGGAAGAGAAATTTTATGGTTTTCTTGTTTTTCTATATTTTTTCTAAGTTTTTTAAGTTTATGTTGGATTACACACTTTTCTTATTTTTAATTTTAATTTATTGATTATCGGTCTAAATGAATGAAAACTATAAGATATTATAAAAGATACGTGACACTCTATAATTAAAAGATTAGCAAATTAAAAAATTAAAGTACTTAGGAGAGAATTCAATCCTAGACAAATAACAGCTGCATGATTTTTTTTAGTTGTCCAAGGTGAGTTGAAAAATGTTTGACAAAAGTCACATTATATACCAAATAGGGACCAAATAAAAGTTTGGATATGAAATTAAAACAAATAATAGTTTGGGTGCTTAATGGAGACAATGGTAAAGACTCAAACTCAAAGTTCAAGAACCAAAATTGAAAAAAACCAATAAATTTAAAATGAGACCTGGATGTGCTTTCCTAGAGCAATGCTATGGAACAACCTCATCTTTTCCTAGAACATTGTCATGGAATAGCTATTAACGACTAAGCATAAAAAGGTAGATTAGATTTAGAACAGAAGCTTCAGAGAAACACAAGGGTAGATACAAGATATTTACTTATATATATAGTCAAGGAAAGGAGAAAAGAAAACCTTCTACTATTGGTCTAATTTAGTTGTGATTGGGCCCGCAATTATGGATTATTCAATCTGGCCAAAGACACGTTATAATATTTAAAAAGAAAAAGAAAAACCATGGAAACTCTGAAGTTGACTTGACTTGTAAAGCAACTTGTTCTTATATATACCCCATCGTCGTGCTATCATTAATGGAAATTTTGTATGTCATCTACCTGAGGAGTAACCCATCTGCATTGAGCTGTTCTAGTGATCATCTACCAAAGGCAAACCAAATTTGGCTTTTCTTTTATACATAGCAGGTGCGAATTCACTTCCTAATTCCTTCTCTGTTTTTTTTTTTTAATTTTTTTTTTATATTAAATTGTTTTTTCAATTAATCATAAATTGAGTCTGGGTTTTATCCTTCTTTTCCATTAATGCTATGTTTGCAACACATCAATTTTCTTGAAGCTTTAAGTTTTCTATGTTTCGTTATAGTTAGAAATTGGAATTGAGTAAATTTTATGGGAGTGTTCTAATTTTCTTCTTTCTTTCAATGGAATTTTGGTTTGTCTCTGTTGTGTGTATTGATTGGAAGCATAAGATCTAAAAGAGGATAACATCTCCTATAAATATATGCAGTTTTACTAGAAGCTGCAATAATGTAGAACAAGAAATACTGTACACAACCATGTTCGGTTTCACTCTGGACCCCTTTTTTGGGGTAAGTAAGATGTTGCATTAAAAAGTGGCACTTACATGGAGCCCAAGGCAAAAACCAGCCCAAAAACTTGTAATGATTCATACAAGATTTTCAATTGCTTTCTGTTTCCTACTTTATCTCATCAATTAAATGGAAAATGTGGAAAAATCTGTGGAGGGAAATAAAGAAACAGAGGGAATGTAGTAAAACAATAGAATTATTATACAGATTCACATGACTAGTAGGAATCTTTAACCAAAACTGAATTTTAGAATATTCCATGAATGGTTGTAAGAGACAGTGTTGACCATGCCATAGAGTTCTTTAAGAATTTGGAGCTTTCCACAGGAATTCTAAATGCATCTGGGGTGGGATATAAGGGTTGCAAGTACTAAAAGGTCTTTTCTCTGTTTGCTCTTATGAGTTGCAAAGAGGCCATATAATTGAAATATGTTTAGATTACTTTTCTCAACCATATATCCTTTAAAAAAAAAAACCATATATCTAGGTTGATTTGGCATTTTGTCATATTTTTCAATTTTTGTCCCTTGCATATTGGAATGTGAGTAATGATAAGTTTGTTGATTGTGGTGCCAGTAAACATCATCTTCATTTATTACAATCACAACACATCAAGAGGAAAAATGGAAGGAAACAACCAAGCTCCAAATGACATAGAAAACCCTTACATTCCATTGGTAACTTCAATGAGAGAGGAGTTGGAGAGCTTGTCTCCCCTGTCCTCTAACTGTTGTATCTACAAAGTTCCTGAGCGACTACGACGTGTAAGTGAAAAGGCTTACACACCTCAGGTAGTCTCTATAGGTCCACTTCATCATGGCAAGGATACCTTAAAATCCATGGAAGCGCACAAAAAGAGGTACCTACAGGATTTTATTCATCGGACCAAGGTAAGCTTGGAGGATTATGTAATCAAAATAAAGAACCAAGAAGCAAGACTGCGCAGTTGTTATGCCGAGGCCATTGAGTTTAGCAGAGATGAATTTGTAAGAATCATTCTAGTGGATGCTGCATTCATCATTGAGATCTTATTGAGGTACCGTTTCCATGAATTGCAGGATGAGAGTGACCGCATATTTAACAAGCCATGGATGCTACAAGATGTATGGCCTGACATGCGGTTGCTTGAAAATCAGCTGCCATTCTTCATTCTTGAGGATCTTTTTGACCCGGACAAAATTAAAGTCTCTTCTAATGAAAGGCTTTCGATAATTAATCTTTCTCACAATTTCTTCAAAACTCTAATGCATATAGAGGGAACAGAAGGCAAATTGGAGGCAATATGTTCTTCTAAAATAGAACATTTTGTTGATTTTTGTAGAAATTTATATCTACCGCTACCATTGAAACAGCAAGCTCCAGGGAAGCTCAAAACGCTTACCACACCCAGCATGACAGAGCTACACCGGGCAGGGGTCAAGTTTAGGGTGGGATCAACCAAAAACTTATTTGACATACAATTCAAAGATGGGATTCTAGAAATTCCAAAATTGGCAATAAGTGATGAAACAGAGCTTACAATCAGAAATCTCCTTGCCTTTGAACAATGCCATTGCATGGAAAACTACATAAACGATTATGTTGTCATCATGGATCGTTTTGTGAACACTCCGAAGGATGTGGAGTTGCTTGTGAAGTATGGAATTGTTGAAAATAGGCTTGGTGACAATAGTGGGGGTTCCAATCTGATTAACAATCTTGCAGATGGGGTCATTCTGGACTCCAATGACTTCTATTTTGCTACTCTTTGTGAAGACCTGAACAAGTACAGTAGAACGTCTTGGCACAAATGGAAGGCAAATTTGAGACAAAATTATTTCAACACACCTTGGGCAACTATCTCTATCGCTGCAGCTGTTTTGCTCCTCATGCTCACCCTCATACAAGCTGTGTGCTCTGTTATCTCTGCTACGCCTTCTAAGCGTCACTAGCAAATCTCTCCTTTTGGTCCTCTGCATCACAAGAGCTGGTTTTTCCACCACGTTAGAGGTAAATTCTAGTCTTTGAGAGAGTTGTCAAGTATGTCCATGATCTGCCATGAGGAGTTGTGTTATTAGTATGTACTATGTAGAAGAGTACTATGGGCTGTTTTGTCGGTGAATTTGTGCTGTGTGTATGTGGGATAATACCAAGCATTGTAGAGTGATTGAAACAATGTGCTTGTTTTATTTGTTTGTGTGTGCGATAGTAGTACGATTCAATGATTCATTGTTGAGATTTGTAACTTAATTTCTTGTTAATAAGAGTTACTATTTTGGATTCTTCATGCAAGTGGCGGTATATGTCCGTGTTCTGCCAATAATCTTATATGGTCTAAACATAAATAAAATGTAATTAACCAGTCTTGGAAAATCTCAAATCTGTTCAAATCCAGTTACAAATACTCTGTGAATTCCTTGAACTAATTCTACTGGTAATTTTCTGATGAAAGTATTTGACATACACCACACCGGCCACCACTTGCTTCATTTCTGGTATATAAGATCAGCTCATAATCAAGGGTGATAGACAGAATTGACAGAGTTTGATAAATTTGAATGTGAAGTGATATTACTGGAAAATCAGCTGGAGTACTTTCCAAAGGAAATGCTCACTCAGTACTTGACATAAGAGTTTCCAAAGAAGGGCTGGAAATTGCATTCTTAAGATTAGTTCATGACACAACAGAATCCTTTATCACAAATCTAATCAATGGCCTTTGGAGCAGGTACTGTCATCATCCATTTGAAAGTTGTATATATTTGTGATCAAATCTCGATCGCTAACTATGGATTATCGTATTGACACCACAAAAGACATGGACTTGCTTGTTGAAAAGAAACAGTCATTAGTTTTTGTTTGTTAAACAAACAGTGATTCTATTTGAACTCCCAAAATTTGCTCATTTTATAGCGTACGTGTTGGCTTGTCTATGATTTTGTTTCTTTCTTTGTGGGTACTCTGCAACTTTATCTAAAATGTACATAATTAGGAATCAGAAGTATACATCTTTCTTTGTCTTATATATACACAGGCCTATCTTGGAGAGCAAGCCCCAGGTGAGGTCCATGTATAGAATACTATATATAAATCTCAAGTACATAATGAAGGTCAGAGATGGTAGCTGCTTTAAGAATTTAGAAAAGCAACCCTGCACGGACTTTCTTCTTTGCACCATTTGTTTATCATGGTGGTTGTCACACCATTAAGAAACATCCTTATTTTTTCCTATAAAGCTGTGATGTAATATCATTGAATAATAATATGAATATGACTATGGATAATGGGTAGGTAGATAGAAACTTCAGCAAATTAAAAATAAGGGTAGAATACACAAGACATTTATTTATAGTCGGGGTTAGGAGAACCTTCTACCGTCATATTGGAAAGCAACTTGTTTCTTGTTCATACACAAAGCCGGCCATCATTGTGCTATTAATAAGAGAAGATTTCTGCTTCATCTACCATCTGCATTGAGCAAACCATCTGCATTGAGCTTAATTTTCTAGTCATCTACCAAATGCGCGCAAAACAAGCTTGGCTTTCTTATACATAGCAGGTGCAAATTTGATGGTCACTTCCATCTATCTTTTTTTTTTTTTTTTTGGGTTGTATTCTCCTCCATTGCTATATATGTTTGCACATCCATTTTCTTCAAGCTTAATTTAAGCTAATGCTTATGTATGTTTCATGGTACATAGTTGGAAATTGGAATTAATTAAGGAAAGGTTATGGGAATAATGTTGTGATCTCATTCTTGTAATGGAATTTTGGGTTGTCTATGTTTTGATTGGATGTTAGTGATTTATTTGTAACTATCCCAATTTGTAATATTAATCCACACAAGATTTTCATTTCATTTTCATACAGTATTCATAAGTCTGGTAGGAATGTTTTAACAAAAACTACATTAGAATCTTCCAAGAATATTGGTTGTAAGAGGCAGAGTTTTGTATGAATTTGGAGCATTGATTCCATAGGAATTCTTAATTAAGGCCTCTTGGTGTGTTTGCTCTTATGAGTTACACAGAGGTATGTAATTGCAATGTTTGGATTTTCTCTCCCATTTAGTTTGATATGACATTATGTGATCCTTTTTTGTTTTTGTTTTTTTGTTTTAATTCATGGTTGGAGCACTTCTCCATCTCATCTTGGAATTTTAACAGTGACAACAACGTCATCACAAGAAAAATGAAAAGAAGCAATCAAGCTGCTCCAAATGACATGGTTAACCCGTATGTGCCATTAGAAACTTCAATAACTGAGGAGTTGGATAGCTTGCCTTCTCTGTCCTCTTCGTGTTGTATCTACAGAGTTCCAGAGCGATTACGGTGTGTAAATGAAAAGGCTTACACACCTAAGCTAGTCTCCATAGGCCCACTTCACCATGGAAATGAAGCCTTGAAAGCCATGGAAGAGCACAAAAAGAGGTACCTACAAGATTATCTGCATCGGACCCAAGTAAGCTTGAAAGATTATATACAGATAATAAGGGACCAAGAAGTGAGATTACGCAGTTGTTATGCAGAAACCATTAAGTTTAACAGTGATGACTTTGTAAAAATCATTCTTGTGGATGCTGCCTTCATTATCGAGTGCTTATTGAGGTCACGCCTAAAAGAATTTAATAAAGAAAATGACCGCATATGGAACAAGCCGGAGATGTTTCTGGATCTATGGCCTGACATGTTGTTGCTCGAAAATCAGCTACCACTCTTCATTCTCGATGATCTATTTGACCCAGACAAAATTACAGTCTCTTGTAAGTTTAAGAGTACTAAGAGGCTTTCAATAATTGATCTTTCTCTCGATCTCTTCAAACATGCATCGGAAGTAGTGGGAGCGAAAGAGCACAACTTGGAGAGAGTACGTTCTTCTGAAGTACAAATAGAACATTTTGTTGATCTTATAAGAACTTTATGTGAACTATATCATGTTGGACCACGCACAAAACTTGAACATGTAAGTCCTTCACCCAACATGACAAAGCTCTATCAGGCAGGAGTCAAGTTTAAGGTGGGAATATCAACCAAAAACGCATTTGACATACAATTCACTGATGGGATTCTGAAAATTCCAAAATTAGAAATTTGTGTTCACACAGAGCCTATATTCAGAAACCTTATTGCCTTTGAACAATGCCATCGCACTTTGAGGTGTGTAAGTGATTATGTTAACATCATGGATCGTTTTGTGGACTCCCCAAAGGATGTGGAGTTGCTTGTTGAGCATGGAATTGTTGAAAATGTGCTCGGTGGCAGCAGTGATGTTTCTAGCCTAATTAACAACCTTGGCAATGGGGTTACTTTGGAGGCCAGCGACTTCTATTATGCCACTCTTTCTGAAGACCTGAACAAGTACTGTGGTTTGACATGGAACAAATGGAAGGCAAATTTGAGACAAGATTATTTCAACACACCATGGGCAACTATTTCTGTCATTGCAGCTGTTGTTCTCCTCATGCTCACTCTCACGCAAACGCTCTGCTCTATTATATCTCTCTCACCAAAGAGTAACAGTGGGGGTCTATTCTGATTAACAATTTTGCTACTCTTTGTGAAGACCTGAACAACTACTGCAGAATGTCTTGGCACAACTTGGGCAACTATCTCTATTGCTGCAGCTGTTTTGCTTCTAATGCTCATCCTCATACAAGCCATGTGCTCGATCTGTTATCGCTGCTATGCCTTCTAAACGTCAATATAACATGGTGATTGTCTGTGTTTATCACCAAGTTTGTGTTGTTGAAATTTGTAACTTTGTTGTAACAAATTTTGGAATCTTATAAATATAACCGGTCTTGGAAAATCTCAGCTCTGTACAAATCTAGTTTGCAAATACTCTGGTTTTCTGATGAAAAGTATTTGACAAACCACTTAGACAATTTTTTGTTTTTATTTTTTTCAAACCACTTGACATAAGACTTTCCAAAGGAGAGCTTGAAAATTGCGTTCTTAAGATTAATTCATGACACAACAGAATCATTTATCACAAGTCTAATAATCAAGGGCCTTAATGGAGCATTTACTGTCAATATCCACGTGAAAGTTATATATATCAGTAGCATCTTATTATCTATATCTATATACATATAAAGGGAGATGGGGAGTAAGGTTAAACTTTCAAATACCTCAAAAGTAACTCCATTTTTTAAAAAAAGGTACAAAAAGATAAAATAGAATAATTAGATCACTGTTTTTGATAAAAAGATAAAAATAAATAAACGATCACTGTTTTTGATAAAAACATATAAATAGTTGTTATTACAATCAAATGGCTAAATAACTTTCAATTTTGGAGATTTTTTACAGAGTTGATCTTTAAAGTAAGGCCTAAAAATAAACGGTTCAGATTTTGAGATTACATTGTGTACGTGGTGGGCCCAACATGGTGGTTAGCTTTGTATTAACTTGCTAACTGGTTAGTTGTAGAGTATTTTTGTATATATATAGGCTGCTTCTATTGAGGTATATCTCAACTTATTTATGTTGAGATATGACCTTGTTGGGGCCCACGTGAGTCGTTTTGTGTCGATTTGAACCGTTCATTTTTTACATCTTCATTGATAGATCATCCTTGCAAAAAATTAGTCAAATCAGAAATCATTTGCTTATCTAACTTTGATAAAACAAATGGACGGTTTCATCCAAAATATTTGGTTCGTCAATTTATTTGATCAAAGTTAGATAGGTAAATGATTTCCGATTTGGCTATTTTTTTTGCAAGAATGATATATCAATGGAGATGTAAAAAATGAACGGTTCGGATCGACACAAAACGACTCGTGTGGGTCCTAATAAGGTATACCTTAACATAAATAAGTTAAAGCTAGTATACCTCAATAGAAGAAGCCTCTATATATATTCGTGATTAAATCTTGCTTCTAATGGATTATCTTTATCAATCCACACTGCAAAACCCTTACCAAAATCGCTGGTTTGACCTTCCAGAATAACCACCTGTGACCATCTGCAAGCATGCCCACAATCTGTTCGATGAAATATCTGAATGGTTTGACTCCCGGGATAAAATTTCTAGATCCATCACTGGGTGGAAGGGAATTTGAAGTCAATTCTAACACTTTAGGTGAATTATTTTATCACAAGGACCTCCAAAATTATCTAATTTATCATTAACTGTATTTAAAATTGACCGAGTTATAACGTGATTAACAGTGCAATATTTAAACTGCAATAAGCCATACAGGGACACTCCTCTCCCAACTAGAATCACTCTCACACTAAAGAGCAAATTAAACGAGCAAGAGAGTGGGCAGCCCCGTTGGTACAAAAACACAGCTGGCATCTGGAAACTCACAAAAGCCGCTTAGCTTTCTCCAATAGGTGCCCGTCTGGGCCTAGGTCCTCCTCCACTCGCCGAAATATAGATATAACCATCTGAGCATCTGACTCCAATAAAATAGAAGAGTACGTTTAGGAAAGTCAATAACATAATTAAGAAAACTGGTTGTTTGGATGTGTGGTTAGCAAAAAAATATGGTATTTGGTTACAAAAGTGAAAATAACACATGTTAGCATTTTATTTGTGCACTTTTATTGAGGACAAGATGGTCCTTAGACTTGAGGACCAAAGTATTTCCCTATATATATGATAACACATGTTAGCATTTTATTTGTGCACTTATATTGTGCTCATGATCATTGTGCTATTATTCATTCAAACTAGCGAGAGACGCGCGTAGTCAACTCATAAAATTATCAGCTCACCTGCGGACTTCTAAAGCAACTTGTTCGTTTATTTGGTAAATTAAAGCAACTTTGTTTTTATGGCCAAAAGAAAAAGAAGAAAGCAACTTGTTCTTACACATCATTGTGTATAAATAAGAGAACATTTCTACTTCATCCACCAGAGGAGCAAATCAATTGCATTGAACTAGCGTTTATTTGGTAAATTAAAGCAACTTGTTCTTACGGCCGGCCGAAAAAGAGAAGAAAAAAGCAACTTGTTCGTACACACCATTGTGCTAAAATAAGAACATTTCGACTTTCATCTACCAGAGGAGCAAGTCATCCGCATTGAGCTAGCGATTATTTGGTAAATTATAGCAACTTGTTCTTATGGCCAAAAACAACGAAAAATGCAACTTGTTCTTATGGCCAAAAACAATGAAAAAAGCAACTTGTTCTTACACATCTTGGTGCTATAAATAAGAGAACATTTCTACTTCATCTACCAGAGGAGCAAATAATATGCATTGAGCTAGCGTTTCTAGTCATCTACCAAAGGCAAAATAAGCTTGTGGTTTCTCAATATTAATATATAGAAGGTGCGAATTTGATATCTCTCGTCCGTCTCTGTATTTTTTTCTTTTCAGTTCATAATATTTTATCTGGGTTGCATCCTTCCCTTGCTATATAAGTTTTCACATCCATTTTCTTGAACTTTTAAGTTAATTCTTTATGTTTCATGGTACATAGTTGGAAATTAATTGGAACTAAGCAAAGGTTATGCATGGGAATAAATATTGTTCTAATTTTCTTTCTTTTAATGAAATTTTGGTTTTGTATTAAATTATTAATTTGTTTTGATTCGATGTTAACAGCTGTTCAAACACGTGCCTATTTACTTACCTAGCAGCTATACGATGAGACACCCCATAGTCTTTACTAGTTTTGCCAAGTCAATATAGTTAATTTCCTAGTTTTTCTTGTGTATCTAATGTTCTCTTATAAGCCAATTAAATTCCAGTACAATTGTAACAGGTTCAATATAAAATATATATGATCAACCTGTCTAGCTCTCCTTAATTGGGGAGGAAATTAACCAAAAGTACTCGTATTTTATTTTTTTGCATTGCAAGCACAAGACCAAATATTAAGGATGTATAATATATTGTTGGCATTGGTTAGTTAGGTGCATGTACGTGTTATCCCACATTAGATAATATATTGGGGAATTATAGGGGGATGTTTCATCCACCTCTTTAGAATAGACCTTTTAGTATCTTTCTCCCTTAGGGCTCACATAGTGAAAATCCTCAAAATCCTCACATAGTGAAAAAACCCAACAGACTAACAGAGTGTTGTATAAATTAATTAATTTGAAGCATTCCATAGGAATTCTTAATTAAGGCATCTGGAGACTGGGTGGGATGTAATTGTTGCAAGTACTAAGGTATTGGCCGGTATATTTGCTCTTATAAGTTACCACAGAGGTGTATAATTCTCATGTTTGGACTTCCTCACCATCTAGTTTGATCTGACATTTTGTGATGTATTTTTAGGAAAATGGAAGGAAGAGATGAAGCTGCTCCAAATGACATAGAAAACCAGCACATTCCTTTAGTAACTTCGATGAGAGAGTTGTTGGATAGCGTGCCTCCCCTGTTCTCTGACCGTTGTATCTACAGAGTTCCAGACAGACTACGTTGTGCAAGGAAAAAAGTCTACAAACCTCAGATAGTTTCTATAGGCCCACTTCACCATGGCAGAGAAAGCTTAAAAGCCATGGAAGAGCACAAAAATAGGTGCCTACGAGATTTTCTATTTCGGACCAAGGTAAGTTTGGAACATTACATAAAGAAAATAAAGAACCAAGAAGCAAGACTACGCAGCTGTTATGCAGAAACCATTCAATTTAGTAGTGATGAATTTGTAAGAATCATTTTAGTGGATGCCGCCTTCGTCATAGAGCTCTTATTGAGGTTCTATTCGAATGACTTGAAAGTCAAAAATGACCCCCTATTCGACAAACAAAATATGTTACAGGATGTATGGCCAGACATGAGGTTGCTTGAAAATCAGCTGCCATTCTTCATTCTTAGGGATCTTTATGACGCAAATAGAACTGCTGGGGGGCTTTCAATTATTGATCTTTCTTACAATTTCTTTAAATGGGGAGTGCAAATATTGGGATCGCAAGAGGATAATTTGAAGAGAATATGTTCTTCTAAAGTAGAACATTTTGTTGATTTAATGAGAACTTTATATCTACCGTTGAAACCACAAGCTCAAGGGAAACCCAAAACTGCAACCGCACCCAGCATGACAGAGCTACACCGGGCTGGAGTTAAGTTTAAGGTGGGATCAACCGAAAACATATTTGATATCCGATTCGATGAAGGGATTCTGGAAATTCCGAAATTAAAAATGGTTGATGACACAGAGCTTACAATCAGAAATCTTGTTGCCTTTGAACAATGCCATTGCCTGAAGAATTTCATGATACGTGATTATGTTGTCATCATGGATGAATTTGTGAGCACCCCAAGGGATGTGGAGTTGCTTGTGGAGTATGGAATTCTTGAAAATATGCTAGGTGACAACAATAAGGTGTCTACTCTGATTAACAACCTTGGCATTGGGGTTGGATTGAACCCCCATAACTTCTATTATGCTACTCTCTGTGAAGACCTGGACAAGTAACTGCAGAAAGTCCAGCCACAAATGGAAGGCAAATTTGAGACAGAATTATTTCAATACACCTTGGACAATTATTTCTGTCATTGCAGCTGTTGTTCTCCTCATACTCACTGTCATACAAACAGTGTGCTCAATTGTCTCTGTTACTTAAGCCTCAAAATGCAGGAAGACATCTTTCTTTTCACCGTTTAATTTCTCATCCCTATGTATATATATATATATATATAGTTGCTTGGTGGTTAGGTGAGGGTGGAATTCTCATCTTTCTAGTGAGCGAAATATCATTTATCTATATTTATCTATATATATATATATAAGAGAAACATTCATGTAACATGAATATGGCTGATTTGGTATCTCAACCTAATAACATGATGACACATATATTCTTGTACTTTATCACATAAAACTTTATCCAATTTCAAGATAAAACCTATCTCATGAGATTCCAAGTCAGTCTCTATATATCCTTGCTATAGGTAAATTTTTCATATATATATCACTTTAATTTCCACCACCTTAGTGATAAGTTATTGGAGTTATTTATACTTACATCCCCTAAAATTTATTATATTTTCACATACACCTATAAGGTTTCAAAAATTACACATACACCCCTGAGGTTTTAAAACTATTGCATATAACCCCTGCAAGAGAAAACAATAAATAAACAAAGAAGAAGATATTTTTATTGAGGTTGGACCTTACAATTTGAGTAATCTTATTAGGCCATTCCACCCATAACATACCTTTTTGCATACTTTTTCATTATTTTTCATTATTTTTCGTCTCACTGTAGGGGATTTTATGAAAAAATTTGAAAATCTCAGAAGGTGTATGTGTAATTTTTAAAACTTCAGGGATGTAAACCTCAGGGAGGTGTAAATGTAAATAACTCTAAGTTGTTGAGAGAGTAGCTAGCATGCATATTAGGTCGATGCTCATGTTTTCTTAAAGTGATAACTCAAACCCTAATACATGTTGTGTGTATGAATGCAGGATGATACCAAGTAGTGTAGAGTGATTGAAGCAAATTGGTGCTTGTTTTATTTGTTTGTAACTTTGTATGTGTGTGCAGTTGTGAACTTCATATTTATTTGTTAATGTGAGACTATATAATATAAGTGAGTCCTCCATATTCCTCCATTTGAGAAAAACTTCGGTAGACTATTTCCTGCCACCGCACTTTGCTGAGTGGCCTAACTATCCATTTAAACATTGCCACATGTTTCATTTTAAGTGGTAATTAAAATAAAACAATTGTCACATTTTAAATGGAAATTTGTGCCACTCATCAGGATGCCGTACTGGCAGGAGACTTTCCACCGAAGTTTTTCTCCTTCCATTTAATCTCTCTCCATATGTTTAAGTGTGCATTCATGGCCCAAAAAAAAAAAGTGTGCATTAAATATTGGTCAATATTTAAGTGGGTCCCATATGTTATTTGGGATGGGTCCAAATTGGATGAGAAATTGAATATTTAATTCCTAGGCCGAAATTGGTGTAACTAGGCCTAGGAACATTTGCTCTTAGATGTGTTTGGGCTTAGGCTCACCGTTAAAGAGAAACCCTTCTACTATTAGTCCAATTTAGTCGTGGTGGGGCCCGCAATGGAGTATTCTGAAGCCCAACCCGCAATGGATTATTCAATTTGGCCCAAGACACGCATAAATAGGACATCAGAGAGGTTCAATAATTAATCTTTCACACAATATTTTCAAAACTCATGCATATAGAAGGAACGGAAGCCAATTTGTAGATAATATGTTCTTCTAAAATAGAACATTTTGATGATTATTGTAAAATTATATATGTCACAAGCTCGAGGCCGGCCAGGCAACTAGAAACTCTAACCACTTTATGTTGATAAATTGGAACTGGAAAATCAACTTCCATACTATATATGGCGGTGAGATTAATATATAATTTCTTGGACTTTGCCTCGAACCCAAATGTCTTTCGTCCCCTTATAAACAACAATTCCAATGTGGAATTTCCATTGTATGTTGATTGCTGAGCTAAAATACACCTCACATTTCACAAAGAAAGCACATGATTTTATTTTATGCTTTAAGATGGTATAAGAATAGGGTCTGTTAGATTGTAGGATCCGACAACTAAATTGAAAACTCTATATACCACATTGAAAAAATTGAAATCTTATGGGGGGAATTGAAATGACACTAAACCTGGGATGTGTATTTTGTAATATTTAGCCCTATAAAATTAAAAGCGATTTGTTCATACACAATATTGTGCTATTAATAAGAGAAAATTTCTATTAATAATATTTAGCCCTATAAAATTAAAAACGATTTGTTCATACACAACATTGTACTAGAAAATTTGTTCATACCATGTTTCACACCTAATTAAGTAAATATTATTTCATTTTGTCCTAATTATTTCACACTTGAGATAAGTTCCATAATATTATATATATAAATATTATTTATAGACCGGCCATATTAATATTTTCTAATACCAGAGCCCATGTGAACGGGAATGAGCCCAGAACTTGGACTCCCCAAACGTTGTTAGTTGACCTCAAATCTTTATTTGGGGGTAAATAGAGCAACTTGTTCTTAAATATGATGATATAGCTCATGATCATTCATCATCGTGCTATTATTAAGCATTATACATAAACAATCTAGTCTCTCATGTAATGGATTATTAATTTAAGGGGGTTAAATACAAAAATGGTCTATGAACTTTACAATTAATCTCAATTTGGTCCATTAACTATAAAAAGTGTCAATTTAGTCCACGAACTTTTCAAGTTGTACCAAAACAGTACAAATATTAACTTTCATTGAAAAATTTAATGAAAACTGGTCATGTGCACAGCAAGTGACCACATTTTCAAAGATATTTTAGTTCGTTCATCACATTTTTATGTGACAAATTCCGTTAATTTTCGGATGGAAGTTAATGTTTGTACTGCTTTGATATAATTTGAAAAATTTACGGACCAAATTGACACTTTTTATAGTTAATGGACCAAATTGAAATTCACTGTAAAGTTTGTAGACTATTTTTGTATTTAACCCTTAATTCAAAGTGGGCGAAAAACCTGCCTAGTCAACATATAAAATTAAAAGCGATTTATTCGTATATATTGTGCTATTAATAAGAGTAAATTTCTACCGGTTTTCTAATAATATTACTGGAAAGCTATGTAACTTGGACTTTGCTTAATTAATAGTGATGAGCTCAAGCATTTGCTTAGTACTTGACATAAGAGTTTCCAAAGCTGGAAATTGCATTTTTAAGATGATTATTATTAATATTTAAGGAAATTTTTTAGCAAAATAACTTTAACTATACCATGTTAATTTCACACTTGAAGATTCTGATTTCATTAATTTTGTCCTAATTAAGTAAATATTATTTCACACTTGAGAAGATGAGATAAGTTCCATAAGATTATATAAATATTATTTATTGACTGACCATATTAATATCTGAGCCCATGTGAACGGGAGTGAGCCCACAACATGGACGCCCCAAACGTTGTTAGTTGACCTCAAATCTAAAGCAACTTGTTCCCTCTTTTATTTGGGGGTAAATAGAGCAACTTGTTCTTAAATATGGTGATATATATAGGTCATGATCATTCATCATCCTGCTATTATTAAGCATTATAAAAAATCTAGTCTCAGCTGTAATGGATTATTAATTCAAACTGGAGAAAGACCCGCGTAGTCAACATATAAAATTAAAAGCGATTTGTTCGTACACAACATTAGAGAAAATTTCTACTGGTTTTCTAATGATATTACTGGAAAGTTATGTACCTTTGACTTTTCTTAATTAGTGATGAGCTCAAGCATTTGCTTAGTACTTGACATAAGAGTTTCTAAAGCTGGAAATTGCATTTTTAAGATGATTATTATTAATTAAGGCAAAAGTTTAGCAAAATAACTTTAATTATACCCTGTTTCACACTTGAAGATTCCAATTTTATTTTGTTCTAGTTAAGGACTATAATTTATTGTCAATTAATTTTAAGATGAATGTCTAAATTCCTTCACTTAGTTGATTTTTCTTCTAAAGAAACTTGTTCCTTTTTTTCGCAATTGGGTGTAAATAAAGCAACTTATTCCAAATTAAATATGATATAGCTCATGATCACTGTGCTATTAGCCTATTACTAATGGAAATTTCAAAATCTAGTCTAAGCTGTAATTAATGGATTATTAATTTAATTTAAACTAGCGAAAGACGCGCATCGTCAACATATAAAATTGAAAGCAAGGAACCCTGGGGATTTTGGACGGGAGTTGATATATATAAGAGCCCTATGAAGTCGACAAAAAAAAAGAAAACATAAACTTGATCTCAGTGATTTGATCAGTTCAACCGTTCTTCTAAAGCGACTTGTTGGTTTTTTTGGTAAATTAAAGCAACTTGTTCGTACACATCATTGTGCTATTAATAAGAGAAAATTTCTACTTGTATATCTACCATAGGAGCAAACCATCAGCTGGATTGAGCTTTTTGTAATCAAGGCAAAACAAGCTTGGTCTTCTTATACGTAGCAGGTGCGAATTTGATCATTTCCATCTCTGTCTTTCTTTTTTCTCAATTCATAATCTTTCGAAAGCCTTAGTTGTATCCGGCCTTTTCCATTGTTATATATGTTTGCACAACCATTTTATTGAGGCTTTTATGTTCAATTATTATGTTCCATGGCAGTTGGAAATTGGAAATTATTATGTTCAATCCTAGTGCCTTCTGTCTTTTTTCTTCTTTACATACTCATGTCGATCAGCTAGCTACATTCTTGACCCCCGAAAGCGAAATTTTGTCCCTACAAAAAGAATCCTTTCTCCGTCGGTAAAAATAACAAATCTGTCGAAAAAAGAATGACCGTCACTTTTACCGACCATAAGCTGAAATAAATGCATGTCTAAAAATGGCAAACCGTCGCTAATCATGGACATACAGTGTAGTGATGAGGACCTTAAATTATTAGCAACCGGAAACCGTCACTGTCAGTAAAGACATTTACAATGGTTTTGAGTCACCGTCGGTAATAGCCATTTTTTTTAGTAATGTGCATTGATTCTTGCAAGATTTTTCATTTGTTTCGTTTTTCTACTTTCACACCAACTGATTGGAATGTGTTGAAGACATGAATGGAACTGTGGAGGGAAATGAGAAAAGAAACATATATAGTCAAGAATAAAAGGATTGTCAGAAAGGGTGTGTATGGGATTGATATAATTAATCCTGACTTTTTCATATACAGACTCATGCACATGACTAGTAGCAACTTTTTAACCAAAAAAACTACCCTATAATCTTCCAACAATGGCTGTAAAGAGACCGTGTAAAGGTTGCAAGTGTAAATTGTCTGTGTGCTTGCTCTTAAGAGTTGCAGTCTTGCAGAGAGGTATATAAAATTGCAATGTTAATTTGGATTTTCCCAACCACCTAGGTGGATTTTGGTGGTAGCATCTTGGAATATTAGTAATGAAATATTTGTTGATTGTGGTGCCAGGAAGCATCTATCATCGTCATCGGGGGAAAATGGATGGACACAATGCCGATCCTTTAGTAACTTCGATGAGAGATGCGTTTGAAAACTTGTTTCCCCTGTCCTCTTCATGTTGTATCTACAGAGTTCCAAAGCGACTACGTCTTGTAAGCGAAAAGGCCTACACACCTCAGAAAGTCTCCATAGGCCCACTTCACCATGGCAAGGAAGGCTTAAAAGCCATGGAAGAGTACAAAAAGAGGTACCTACAAGATTTTTTACATGATCGGACCACGCTAAAATTGGAGGATTGTATAAAACTGATAAGGGAAAAAGAAAAGACATTGCGCGGTTGTTATGCAGAGACCCTTGAGTGTAGCCGTGATGAGTTTGTAAGAATCATTCTAGTGGATGCCGCCTTCATCATTGAGGTCTTATTTAGGTTTCGTTTCAAAGATGAATTGAGAGATTACTTGACAGCTAAGAACGACCGCATATTTAACAAACCATGTATGTTACAGGACGTATGGCCTGACATGCGGATGCTTGAAAATCAGCTGCCATTCTTCATTCTTAAGGATCTTTTTGACCCATCCAAAATTAAATTCCCTACTGGCAGTACTGAGAGGCCTTCAATAATTGATCTTTCTCACCATTTCTTCAAAAGTCAAATGCATATTGAGGTAATGGAAGACACTTTGGATAAGATACGCTCTTCTCACGTACAAGTAGAACATTTTGTTGATTTTTGTAGAAAATTATATCCAGTGCCCCCGTTTCCAAAGGAACTCAAAACAGTAACCACATGCCCCAGCATGACCGAGCTACACCGGGCAGGAGTCACGTTTAAGGCAGGACCGAGCAAAAATATATTTGACATACAATTCAGTAAAGGGGTTCTCAAAATTCCAAAAATAACAATAAGTGATCAAACAGAGGTTACAATCACAAATCTCCTTGTCTTTGAACATAGCCAATGCAAGGACAAGGAGAAATACATAAATGATTATTTTGTGGTCTTGAATGGTCTTGTGAAAACCCCAGAGGATGTGGCTTTGCTTGTTAAGTTTGAAATTTTTGAAAATAAGCTACGTGACGACATCAAGGGGTGTGCTCTGATTAAGAACCTTGCCGATGGGGTCGACGACTCCAAGTGCTACTATTTTCAAGATCAATGTGAAAAACTGAACAAGTACTGCAAAATGCCCTGCCACAAATTGAAGGGAAATTTGATAAAACATTTTTTCCACACACCTTGGGCAACTAAAGAAATCATTGCAGCTATTATTTTGCTCATACTCACATTCATACAGGCGGGGTGCTCTCTTTACTCTGTCTTTACTGAGCAGCATCAGTAAGTTTCTCCTTGGCCACTCATATGATCAGTACTACCAAGCCTTATAATTAACTAGGCTTTCTGTTCTGACAATATGTACCTGTAATCTCATATCTGTCTTCTTTTTTTTTCCGGTTAATTATTCACCAGGTTCTAGGAGGAAGCTACACTTTGCTCTGGCTGGGAAAACATTTTTTCATGCTTGGATTATCGTTGCGAACCTTATTGAAATCCTTGAAGTGTTATGGATGTGCAAAACGTCATTTCAATCCCTTGTGTTGTTCTAGCAGTAAGCTAGTTTTGGATGCTTTTGTGTTGTTTAAATTTGTAATTTGCTTTTTATTTATGAAAAAGATTGAACCTTGGGACCTTAACAACATTATTGAGATAAATACATCTAATTGGCTCAAATTTGTAAGTCAAACTGTTTCTCTCACAAAGAAATGTTATTAATTAAGTGCTTGTTTTATTTGTTTGTATGTGCGTGCAGTTGTAAACTTCATATTTATTTGTTAACGTGAGACTATATATTATAAGTGAATCCTCCATATTCTTCCATAAATCTCTTTTTTTTTTTTTCTCTCTCTCTCTCTAGCTTGAGAGGTAATTGCCACCAACTCGATCTGACTTCTAACTTTGATACTAACTTGTTATACTACTGAAGAATATAATTAATATATGCGGAAGAAAATATGACATCTAAGTACAAGTGTACAACTACAAATAAAATACAAGGAATATTTTTGCGATGCAACTAATTTGTCTACGTTGGATGGGATTTTTTTTTTTTTTTATTACCACTGACGGTGGGGAACGTCACTGTTGCAGGTGAGTAGGAGTGGGTGGCGTGGGGCAGCTGGGGCTGTTCTTGAATTTTTTTTTTCCCATTTTTCTTAATTTTTTATTTAGTGATAAAACAAGAGAAAAGAAAATAAAAAATTATTATTAAAATTGAACATATGGCAAGTTTTGAGTGGGTAGTTGTGCCACTCAGCATGGTGAGATGACAGGAAAGCTCCCAAACCAAGTTTTTCTCATGGGTAATACATAAATTAATAAGGTTGAAGTTCATTTTTGCCCATGGACTATAGGGCCTATTTCAAATGACTTCATGTACTATCAAATGTTTCAAATGAATTCATAAACTAAACAAAATTATACAAAATAGTCCATCTGTCAAATATTAGAGGGGTAATTTTGTCACTTCATCAATTAACAATATTTAATTATTATTTAAATAACAAAAATTAATATAACAAAAATAATTATAAAAAAAACCCACCCAGCCCGTTCCCCCACC
>QANW01005609.1:4035126-4047575 GCA_003254865.1 Dryas drummondii | reverse complement strand
GTGTGGTTTGTGTTCTATGCTCTTATGGGTAAGGGTCACCCTTTTGGTGCATATGTTTACAACCCTATACTTTGGGCTTTGTGTAAGTCTGGTCAGAGTTATAATGCTTTGGAATTGTTTTATTGGATGAAGAGGAAAGGAATTCTACATAATGTGTGCTCTTATACTGCTTTAGTTTACGGGTTTGGTAGAGAAGGTTTGTGGAGAGATCTTCTTGGTTGTTTGGATGAAATGAAGAGTGATGGGTGTAAGCCTAATGTAATAACATACACTATAATTATTAAGTTTCTTTGTGGTGATGGGAGGATTGGGGAGGCATTAGAATATTTGGCAAAGATGGAAAAGGAAGGATGTGAACCGGACATGATCACATACAATGTTATTCTTCATGAACTTTGTCTTCAAGATAGAGTGGACGACATTTCTAACTTACTTGAAGTGATTGAGCAAAAAGGATTTTCTCCCAATCCATACACATATGCTGCTTTGTCAGGAGGCCTGTTAAAAACAGGTAAGATTGGGATTGCTTGTAAACTATTGCTTGATGTGATTACAAGGGGATGTTATGTGGATGTTGCTGTGTACAATATATACTTCCATTGTTTATGTTGTGAGAATAGATCAAGAGAAGCATTATCTTTGTTGAAGATATTGATGAAAGAAGGTTTAATGCCAAGTAATGTGTCATATAACACAATTTTAAAAGGCTTTTGTAGAGAAAATAACATTTCCAACGCTTTGAATCTCTTGGACCACTTTAAGTGGGGTGCAAATGGGCCTGATATGGTTTCCTTCAATACAATTTTGTCTTTGGCATGTAAACAGAAAAAGACTTCCATGATCCGGAGGGTCTTGAGTCGTATGAAATATGGAGGTGTTCAGCTTAATGATGTTGGCTTGAATTGTTTAATTCAGTACTTCAGTAGGGTTGAAAATTTTTCAGAATGTTTGAAGCTAGTGGATTACATGATGTGCAATGGCTCTAACCCCACTATTGTCACTTTTAATGTGCTTCTAGACAAACTTTGCAAGAATGGGTTAGTTGGATTTGCACAACAGGTTTTTAAATGTCTCAGAAACACTGGATTTCTCCCTGATACAACTTCTTATAATATTCTTATACATGCCTTCATAAGAGAGGGAAATAATATGATGGTGAATCAATTGGTTAATGACATGTACAGCCAGAAACTAAAACCAGATCTCTTTACCTATGGGTCTTTAATTAGTGGCGTTTGCAAGGAAGGGAAGGTATCCATTGCTTTCCAGCTGAGGGATGACATGCTAGAGAACGGGCTTACTCCAAGTATTGCAATTTACAATACCATATTGGAGGCAATGTTCCAGAAAGGTAATTTTTCAGACATTGTCTCATTATTGAAAATTGTGGTTCTGGAAGGGTGTCAACCTGATGAGGTAACTTTTGAGATCCTTAACCGACCAATATTCAAAAGTTGGATGAAGAGATTTCCTGGGGTTGCAGAACTTCTTGAGCTTGTGGTATATAAAAATATCAAGCAAAAGACTCAACATGGATGATTGATTTAGGGTCGTTGACTTTATATGAAGCCTGCATCTTGAACAATGAACTATTCCCAGAAGATTAAAATCTTCAATCAGGTACAGAGGATCCTTATCTCATATCTATTTAGCGGCTTAAGAACTTTTATCTTAATTTTAATTTTTTTTAATTTTATGGATTTGAAGATAGAACAATTGTATAAAAATAATTAATGCATGTAGTTCAAACTTGCCATTATTTCCCCGTTTTATTTTTTATTTTTTGATGCTTACTTTGAGCATAATATAGATCAAAAACTGTTTGTATTGCAAGTAAAGCAACAATGAAATAAGGTCAACTAGTTGGGAACTCATGATAAGCTTGGTTGAGCTAAAGAATCGGGAGGATTTAGATATCTATACTTGGTTTGGTTTTTTGTAATGCAGGGCTGCAACAATGAGATAAGGTCAACTAGTTGGGAACTTGTGATTAGCTTGGTTGAGCTAAAGAATTGGGAACTTGTGATAAGTTTGGTTTTTTGTAATGCAATAGGCTAATTATGAACTTCCAGCAACAAAGTATGGCACCCCCTTTCTCCTCGCTAGTTTAGNTCAGCTAGTTTAGCAAAAGTCAAGTTTATCTAGAGATAAACACCCTAAGCACTTTACTCAGGTGAAATTCTTGTAAGGTTTAATATGCATTGTTTTCTATTTGGCTGCCGTGTTAGACTTTCTATGTTTACCTGGCCATATTCAGAAAGAGTTGCTAGATTAAATGGAATAATTCCTAAAATGAAGTCATTGGTTTTTGTTTTCTTTGATGCCAATAATTTTCTAAGGCACTATTAAATCTGTATGTTGGAGATTGGTTAATTTTGTGTGCTAAATCATGTAGTGCTTCTTAATTTTCTGTTCAACAGGGATGCATAACTGCAACAATGATCTTGTTTCTGATCCAGGGGAATAGTTCTCTATCCTGACATTTCATGAAGAATTGTACCTCATATCTCTTTCCACCCATACTTTTAAATGCGAGTTAAGGTCAGCTTCCTTATGGCTCATATTCCTAAACTGGCTTTGGCAGATTTATGGGAATTTTATCTATTTGACCCAACTAGATTTGCTAATCTCAGATATCAAGTCTAGAAGAAATGGTTTTTCCACAGCTTTCTTGAGCATATGATGCTAGTTGGGGTATCTGCGTCACCATTTCAGCTTTGATTATGAAGTATACCTACTCTTCTGATTAGATATGGTAAGTTTTAATTTATTGGTGATCATCGTAGGTGATGCAAGTTAGATTTGCATTGTACTTGCATGTACTGCTCCATGTTTCCGTTTATATAATGAACTTGTTAGGGAAAGAACTGATAGTATGTATAAATAGTTCAACTCTAGCATGTTAAGAAAATTATACGGTCATATGTATGCATGCACGTGCTTGTACACTCATTACTAGTGCTTTCCTCTTAAGAGTAAGGCTAGCATTTTCCCAAAGGAAAAGCAAGTAAAAGCTAATCTCAAGTGGAACTTGCTGAAAATTGATCTGGTCTTTTTATAATTAGTTCCATATAATCTGCTCTGCAGGAAAAATATTTAGTTGGGCAGGGGTCTTAACTGCTTTAACAGAGCTTAGAAGACTGCACAGGAATTGTCTTTGCCATGCTGTGTCATGTATTCAACAGGGACCTGTCATCCACTCCTACTAGAACTGAGTGCACAAAGTGGAGGAATGGCTCAAGCACTACGTGAAAGAACCTTCAAATGGGTCAATCTCAACCCCTGGTCAGGAGAACCACCAGAAATTGAACCAAGTTCTGCTTTTGAAATAGCAAAGATGTCCACCAGGAATTGGCTCAAGCACTACGTGAAAGAGCCTTCATTGCCACTGGGATTTCTTTTGTGAACCTTCTGGTGGGAGCAGGATGGTGAAAGAGCAATTGAGAGAGAAATTGCACGCGAAGAAGACTGTCAGATATAACTGGTATCTGCAGTGTGACCTTTTGAAACAGCATATATTCCCCTGTGCTTTGTGCTAGAACTAGCCTTTTCTCTTTTACATGAATAAAAGCACTATGTTGATAGTTTTATCATCCCCACTCAGTCCATGGGAAAATGTTTCAAGTTTTATCAATTTGTTGTACTTGTAATAAACAAGTACATGACATATATGGGAACAAGTGATGCAAGTTAGATGTGTCCTGTACTTCCATGTACATACTATTGATTCATTTCCCATGTTTTATCATATGCAGGTCATGTCGGGTCAACTCAACCCAACCCATTTTATAGGCCTACTAATGGACTACAAATCTATTGATAACAAAAGATTAGGTTGTCTAATATATAAGTAACTTACATTGTAATATTCTTACCAAAAAAAACTTACATTGTAATATAGTTATATTTGATCTGAAATTTATTTTGAATATATTTAAAATTGGTAGGGTATAGACATGAAATTAGGATGATATGTAAACACTATATTATGCCACTTAAAGATATCATAAACAATGTAAAAAGTCAAAATAGGTGACCATATATGTAATCATTTTTTGTGCCTTTTACCATAATGGATCATATTTGACCCAAGTTTTTATAGTATTTTTGAATGATAAAACACAATGATATTTGTATTTATAACTTATCGTGTACTAATTGTCATGCAAAGATAATAGAAACATCCACACTATCTTCAANGAGAGAGAAAAGACTTTTTTGCCCTTATAAATTGGTCACGTGAGGGTCATGTGACCAGTTTTTAACGGTAAATGTGACAGACATGAATGTACTTGNGTACTTGATTGAGCCATTTGAAAAATTATAGTCCTTAATTGAATCAAAGTGAAATTGGGATCCTCAACTGAAAATAAGGGTATATTTATAGTCCTTTTGCTAACATTTTTCCTGATAATTATTACCAAGAATTGCAGCTCAGCATGCAAGCCTATGCCTCCTCTGGTAACTTTATAAAAGCCCTGGACACTTTGAATTCAATGAGAAGAAATGGGCCGGACAANAAACAAACACACATACAATAATGTCTTTTAAAACGTTGAACAAAGAAAAGACCATTTCTCAGGAACCATGACATCATAGCTCTCTGTTCTTTCTTGGCTTCTTGCAATAAATTCTGAAGAAGACCAATCACAATTGAAATTCCCATTTCACCATCTTCTTCTTTCCGGGTCTCTGACCATCTTTGACCATCTTTATGTATTAACTTTTGGTTTAGAGAGAGAGAGAAAGAAAGAGGTGGATGCTGATCTGGGTTTTGTGAAAGGTTCTAGTTTGGAAGAATTGCATCTGATCTGATTGATAGTGATTGAATTGGAATAGTGGGTTTTGTTTGATCAAGAACAAGAGAAAAAGAAAGGAGTTAGAGGATAGAGGATGGGGGTGGATTACTACAACATATTGAAGGTGGACAGGAATGCTACGGATGATGATCTAAAGAAGGCGTATAGGAGGCAGGCCATTAAATGGCACCCTGACAAGAACCCCAATGACAAGAAAGAAGCAGAAGCCAAATTCAAGCAGATCTCTGAGGCCTATGAGGCATGTAATTCTCTTTCTTTCTAAAATTATTGTTACACATTCATTCTCCTATGTATATTACTTATGTGCATTCAAAAGTGAAATGGGTTAAGCTTGTTGATTTTGTCAATTGCCATATTTTTAGACCCGCCTAGTCAACATATAAAATTAAAAGCGATTTATTCGTATTGTGCTATTAATAAGAGAAAATTTCTACCGGTTTTCTAATAATATTACTGGAAAGCTATGTAACTTGGACTTTGCTTCATTAGTGATGAGCTCAAGCATTTACTTCGTACTTGACACAAGAGTTTCCAAAGCTGGAAATTGCATTTTTAAGATGATTATTATTAACATTTAAGGCAATTTTTTAGCAAAATAAATTTAACTATACCATGTTAATTTCACGCTTGAAGATTCTGATTTCATTTTGTCCTAATTAAGTAAATATTATTTCACACTTGAGAAGATGAGATAAGTTCCATAAGATCGATTATATAAATATTATTTATAGACTGACCATATTTATATCTGAGCCCATGTGAACGGGAGTGAGCCGACAACATGGACGCCCCAAACGTTGTTAGTTGACCTCAAATCTAAAGCAACTTGTTCCCTCTTTTATTTGGGGGTAAATAGAGCAACTTGTTCTTAAATATGGTGATATATATAGGTCATGATCATTCATCATCCTGCTATTATTAAGCATTATAAAAAATCTAGTCTCAGCTGTAATGGATTATTAATTCAAACTGGAGAAAGACCCGCGTAGTCAACATATAAAATTAAATGCGATTTGTTCGTATACAACATTAGAGAAAATTTCTACTGGTTTTCTAATGATATTACTGGGCAGTTATGTAACTTTGACTTTTCTTAATTAGTGATGAGCTCAAGCATTTGCTTAGTACTTGATATAAGAGTTTCCAAAGCTTTGGAATTGCATTTTTAAGATGATTATTATTAATTAAGGCAAAATTTTAGCAAAATAACTTTAATTATAACCTGTTTCACACTTGAAGATTTCAATTTTATTTTGTCCTAGTTAAGGGTTATAATTTATTATCAATTAATTTTAAGATAAATGTCTAAATTCCTTCACTTAATTGATTTTTCTTCTAAAGAAACTTGTTCCTTTTTTTTTGCAATTGGGTGTAAATCAAGCAACTTATTCCAAATTAAATATGATATAGCTCATGATCACTGTGCTATTACTAATGGAAATTTCAAAATCTAGTCTAAGCTGTAATTAATGGATTATTAATTTAATTTAAACTAGCGAAAGACGCGCATCGTCAACATATAAAATTGAAAGCAAGGAACCCCGGGGATTTTGGATGGGAGTTGATATATATAAGAGCCCTACGAAGTCAACAAAAAAAAAAATCATAAAAAGAAAAAAAAAACTCGATCTCAGTGATCTGATCAGTTCACCCGTTCTTCTAAAGCGACTTGTTGGTTTTTTTGGTAAATTAAAGTAACTTGTTCGTACACATCATTGTGCTATTAATAAGAGAAAATTTCTACTTGTATATCTACCATAGGAGCAAACCATCAGCTGGATTGAGCTTTTTGTAATCAAGTCAGCTACCAAAGGCAAAACAAGCTTGGTCTTCTTATACGTAGCAGGTGCGAATTTGATCATTTCCATCTCTGTCTTTCTCTTTTCTCAATTCATAATCTTTCGAAAGCCTTGGTTGTATCCGGCCTTTTCCATTGTTATACATATATATGTTTGCACAACGCACCATTTTCTTGAGGCTTTTATGTTTAATTATTATGTTCCATGGGAGCTGGAAATTGGATTATTAATTTAAGCAAAGAATCCTAGTGCCTTATGTCTTTTTTCTTCTTTACATACTCATGTCGATCAGCTAGCTTCATTCTTGGCCCCCAAAAGCGAAAATCCTTTTTCCGTCGGTAAAATAACAAATCCGTCGAAAAAAGAATGAGTGTCAATTTTACCATCCATAAGTAGAAATGCATGTCTAGAAATGGCAAACCGACGTCGCTAATCATGGACATACAGTGTAGTGATGAGGAAATTAAATTATTAGCAATGGGAAACCGTCAGTAAAGACATTTACAATGGTTTTGAGTCACCGTCCGTAATAGCTAGCCATTTTTTTCAGTAATGTGCATTGATTCTTGCAAGATTTTTCATTTTGTTTCGTTTTCCTACTTTCACACCAACTGATTGGAGTGTGTTGAAGACATGAGTAATGAGTAATGGATTTTGGTGGTAGCATCTTGGAATGAAATATTTGTTGATTGTGGTGCCAGGAAGCATCTATCATCGTCATTGGGGGAAAATGGATGGACACAATGCTGATCCTTTAGTAACTTCGATGAGAGATGCGTTTGAAAACTTGTTTCCCCTGTCCTCTTCATGTTGTATCTACAGAGTTCCAAAGCGACTACGTCTTGTAAGCGAAAAGGCCTACACACCTCAGAAAGTCTCCATAGGCCCACTTCACCATGGCAAGGAAGGCTTAAAAGCCATGGAAGAGTACAAAAAGAGGTACCTACAAGATTTTTTACATGATCGGACCACGCTAAAATTGGAGGATTGTATAAAACTGATAAGGGAAAAAGAAAAGACATTGCGCGGTTGTTATGCAGAGACCCTTGAGTGTAGCCGTGATGAATTTGTAAGAATCATTCTAGTGGATGTCGCCTTCATCATTGAGGTCTTATTTAGGTTTCGTTTCAAAGATGAATTGAGAGATTACTTGACAGCTAAGAACGACCGCATATTTAACAAACCATGTATGTTACAGGACGTATGGCCTGACATGCGGATGCTTGAAAATCAGCTGCCATTCTTCATTCTTAAGGATCTTTTTGACCCATCCAAAATTAAATTCCCTACTGGCAGTACTGAGAGGCCTTCAATAATTGATCTTTCTCACCATTTCTTCAAAAGTCAAATGCATATTGAGGTAATGGAAGACACTTTGGATAAGATACGCTCTTCTCAAGTAGAAGTAGAACATTTTGTTGATTTTTGTAGAAAATTATATCCAGTGCCCCCGTCTCCAAAGGAACTCAAAACAGTAACCACATGCCCCAGCATGACCGAGCTACACCGGGCAGGAGTCACGTTTAAGGCAGGACCGAGCAAAAATATATTTGACATACAATTCAGTAAAGGGGTTCTCAAAATTCCAAAAATAACAATAAGTGATCAAACAGAGGTTACAATCACAAATCTCCTAGTCTTTGAACATAGCCAATGCAAAGACGAAGAGAAATACATAAATGATTATTTTGTGGTCTTGAATGGCCTTGTGAAAACCCCAGAGGATGTGGCTTTGCTTGTTAAGTATGAAATTTTTGAAAATAAGCTACGTGACGACAGCAAGGGGTGTGCTCTGATTAAGAACCTTGCCGATGGGGTCGACGACTCCAAGTGCTACTATTTTCAAGATCAATGTGAAAAACTGAACAAGTACTGCAAAATGCCCTGCCACAAATTGAAGGGAAATTTGATAAAACATTTTTTCCACACACCTTGGGCAACTAAAGAAATCATTGCAGCTATTATTTTGCTCATACTCATATTCATACAGGCGGGGTGCTCTCTTTACTCTGTCTTTACTGAGCAGCAGCAGTAAGTTTCTCCTTGGCCTCTCATATGATCAGTACTACCAAGCCTTATAATTAACTAGGCTTTCTGTTCTGACAATATGTACCTGTAATCTCATATCTGTCTTCTTTTTTTTTCCGGTTAATTATTCACCAGGTTCTAGGAGGAAGCTACACTTTGCTCTGGCTGGGGACAACACTTTTTCATGCTTAGATTATCGTTGCGAGCCTTATTGAAATCCTTGAAGTGTTATGGAGTGCGAAACATCATTTCAATCCCTTGTGTTGTTCTAGCAGTAAGCTAGTTTTGGATGTTTTTGTGTTGTTTAAATTTGTAATTTGTTTTTTATTTGTAAAAAAGATTGAACCTTGGGACCTCAACGACATTATTGAGATAAATACAGCTAATTGGCTCAAATTTGTAAGTTACACTGTTTCTCTCACAAAAAAATGTTATTAAGTGCTCGTTTTCTTTGTTTGTATGTGTGTGTAGTTGTAAAGTTTAAATTTATTTGTTAACGTGAGACTATATATTATAAGTGGATCTTTCATATTCTTTCATAAATCTCTCTCCAGCTTGAGAGGTAATTGCCACCAACTCGATCTGACCTTTAACTTTGATACTAACTTGTTATGACAACTGAAGAATATAATTAAAATACAAGGAAGAAAATGTGACATCTTAGACTTCTCAGTTCAACTACAAATAAACTACAAGGAATATTTTTGCGATACAACAAATTTGTCCAAGTTGGATAGGATTTTTTTTTATTACAGGAGAGGGTTCGAATCCGAACATATAGGAAGGAAATTATTGTCTTCGACCAACTAGGCCAGCCTCATGTCACGGCCCGCTATCTCAAGTCCGAGGCCCACTTGTGTAGGGCCCAACCCATTGTACTTGTTTAATTCTGGAACCTTCTAGACGTGTGAATGTCCAGATTCATTGTATGGGGGTAGGTAGGATATTTTTCCTTATTGTACTCTGGACCGTTAGATCCATCCGATCTTAACCGTCCAATAGGGGTAGGTAGGAGTACAGAAGTGTATATAAAGGGGGCGGCCTCATTTGGCCAAACCATCTTGGAAATACAAACATATTCTCCCCATATCTCTCTCTCTTGTGTTCTTGAGTGTTCTTAAGTGTTCTTGAGTGTTCATCTCTTGTTCTTGCATATTTGTGCTGTTTGATCTACCTTGGCAGGTGATTGGCTGACTTAGCTTGTTCGAGGAGGCGATCAAGTCTAAGGCCGCACGGGTAGAGGACTCTGAAATAGTCATCCCGTGACAGTTGGTATCAGAGCAGATTGAGATGGCGGATCAGTTGGTGAACAGCGTGGTGGACACGACAAACATCACCTTGGAGCGAGGTGGTGAAAAGTCCAAGAGGGGCAAGTCAAAGGATGTGGTTGGTGCGATGGAGGGACGGCTTTCAAGGATGGAGAAGGCCATGGCCGATTTTGAGATTCGGCTTGAGGAAGATGTTCCTGAGATGGAGACCCTTAAGGCAATGGCGGAAGATCTTAAGGGAGAGTTCCAAGGAGCACTCACCTCTCTCGCAGACACAATCCGGCTGGAAGTCAAGGAGCAGCTTGACCAGTACCTTGCTGAGCTCACCACAGTCCGTGAGGAGATGGACGACATGAAGGGAGATTGGGCCTTATGTAAGAAGGCAGTGCTCAACAATTCACATGGGCCTAGAGAGCCGAAAATGGATGCTTTCAAGCCCACATCCTTCAATGGGAAGAGGGAAGCTAAGGAGCTAGATACCTTCTTATGGAACATGGAGAGGTACTTCAAGTATTTGAGGATGGATGAGGATGAATCAAAGATCTCAACGGCAACCTTGTTCCTCACCGACAATGCACTCATGTGGTGGCGTAGAAGGAGTATGGAAATAGAGCAAGGTATATTTACTCTCACTACATGGACTGAGTTTAAGGCTGACATCAAGCTACATTTCTATCCTGAGAATGCCAGGTTTGAAGCCAAACAGAAGCTCAGGTGGCTGAAGCAGACTGGATCTATCAAAGACTATGTGGCTGAGTTCACCAATCTGCTTTTCGAAATCTCCACTATGAATGAGGAAGACAAACTTGTGTATTTTATAGATGGGCTTCAACCTTGGGCTCAAACGGAATTACAACGGAGGAATGTCCAAACCTTGTCAACAGCTATCACTGCAGCTGAGTCCCTTATAGAGTATAAGAGAGCTGATAAGGGTGAAACCAAGTCCAAATGGCCAAAAGGAAATGGTAGTGGCAAAGGTGGGGTAGACAACAAGCCCAAAGAGAAGTCTGATGACAAGAGCAAATCCGAGCCCAACAAGTCCACTTGGTGGAACAAAGGTGATCCAAAGAAGAAAGAGAGATCTGGCCCAGTAGCATGCTATTTCTGCGATGGACCTCATATAATGCGGGACTGCCCAAAGAAGAAGGCTTTGAATGCTATGATTCGTGGAGAAGAATCCGATGAAGAGAAAGAAGGACAGATGGGTGCTCTTCAACAATTTGCAGTTGTGCAAGCCCAACTTGCTCAGTCCAAAACCCAAGCCAGGGGTGTGATGTATGTCGATGCCATGGTGGAAGGCAAGGCGACCCGTGCACTGGTGGATATGGGAGCATCTCACAACTTCATGGCTGTGGCGGAAGCAAATAAACTTGGACTTCAGGTTTCCAAAGTAGGCGGCAGTGTCAAGGCAGTGAACTCTGCTGCAAAGCCAATTGTGGGGGTAGCTCGTGGTGTAAAGCTACAAATTGGCGCATGAAGTGGATCGACGGATTTCTCTGTGTTCCCCATGGATGACCATGGCATCGTGCTCAGGATGGAGTTTATGGACAAGGTAAAAGCTTTTCCCATTCCGCACTACAATTCCATATGTATAGCGCAGGACNGCCGAAAATGGATGCTTTCAAGCCCACATCCTTCAATGGGAAGAGGGAAGCTAAGGAGCTAGATACCTTCTTATGGAACATGGAGAGGTACTTCAAGTATTTGAGGATGGATGAGGATGAATCAAAGATCTCAACGGCAACCTTGTTCCTCACCGACAATGCACTCATGTGGTGGCGTAGAAGGAGTATGGAAATAGAGCAAGGTATATTTACTCTCACTACATGGACTGAGTTTAAGGCTGACATCAAGCTACATTTCTATCCTGAGAATGCCAGGTTTGAAGCCAAACAGAAGCTCAGGTGGCTGAAGCAGACTGGATCTATCAAAGACTATGTGGCTGAGTTCACCAATCTGCTTTTCGAAATCTCCACTATGAATGAGGAAGACAAACTTGTGTATTTTATAGATGGGCTTCAACCTTGGGCTCAAACGGAATTACAACGGAGGAATGTCCAAACCTTGTCAACAGCTATCACTGCAGCTGAGTCCCTTATAGAGTATAAGAGAGCTGATAAGGGTGAAGCCAAGTCCAAATGGCCAAAAGGAAATGGTAGTGGCAAAGGGGGGGTAGACAACAAGCCCAAAGAGAAGTCTGATGACAAGAGCAAATCCGAGCCCAACAAGTCCACTTGGTGGAACAAAGGTGATCCAAAGAAGAAAGAGAGATCTGGCCCAGTAGCATGCTATTTCTGCGATGGACCTCATATAATGCGGGACTGCCCAAAGAAGAAGGCTTTGAATGCTATGATTCGTGGAGAAGAATCCGATGAAGAGAAAGAAGGACAGATGGGTGCTCTTCAACAATTTGCAGCTGTGCAAGCCCAACTTGCTCAGTCCAAAACCCAAGCCAGGGGTGTGATGTATGTCGATGCCATGGTGGAAGGCAAGGCGACCCGTGCACTGGTGGATACGGGAGCATCTCACAACTT
>QANW01005609.1:3987151-4034722 GCA_003254865.1 Dryas drummondii | reverse complement strand
GACTTGTTTGACCAGCTAGGAGGGGCAAAATACTTCACCAAACTAGACCTTCGCTCGGGGTATTACCAAGTGAGGATCGCTCCGGGTGACGAGCCCAAAACCACCTGTGTGACACGGTATGGGTCTTTTGAATTTCTAGTCATGCCATTCGGACTCACCAACGCTCCTGCCACTTTCTGCACACTAATGAACAAGGTATTCCATCCCTATTTGGATAAATTTGTTGTGCTTTACATTGACAATATTGTGGTGTATAGTAACTCCCTAGAAGAACACATGGAACATCTGCGGATTGTGTTCCAAGTCCTTCGAGAGAATGAACTTTATGTGAAGAAGGAGAAGTGCTCATTTGCTCTAGAGGAAGTGGATTTCTTGGGGCATAGGATCAAAGGGGGTGAACTGATGATGGATGTTGGTAAGGTCAAGGCCATACAAGAGTGGGAGCCACCAAACAAAGTTACAACCTCCGATCATTCCTTGGGTTGGTCAACTACTACCGCCGCTTTATTAAAGGTTACTCAGCTAGAGCATCACCCTTGACGGACTTGTTGAAGAAAAACAAGGCATGGTCGTGGACCAAGGAGTGCCAGCATGCTTTTGAGGAACTAAAGAAAGCCATTATGGAAGAACCGGTTCTGAAGCTCCCCGATCCCACAAAAGTCTATGAGGTACACACTGATGCTTCCGACTTTGCTATTGGTGGTGTACTTATGCAGGATGGGCATCCGATAGCCTTTGAGAGCCGCAAGCTTAACGATGCTGAAAGGAGGTACACCGTCCAAGAGAAGGAGATGATAGCAGTGGTCCATTGCTTACGAGTATGGAGGCACTACTTGCTTGGTTCTCATTTTGTGGTAAAGACAGATAATATAGCCACTAGCTACTTCTTGTCACAGAAGAAGCTTTCTCCTAAGCAGGCAAGGTGGCAAGACTTTCTGGCAGAGTTTGACTACAAGTTGGAATATAAGCAGGGGAGTTCCAATCTTGTGGCAGACGCACTAAGCAGGAAAGCTGAGTTTGCTTCGTTAGCCGTACCCCAAAGTTCCCTTCTAGAACGGGTGAAGGAGGGATTACTGCATGATCCTCAGACCAAGAGTTTGGTGGCCCTTGTCAAAGAAGGGAAGACAAGACGGTTTTGGCTTCAAGAGGACTTGTTGTATACCACGGGAAGTCGGCTTTATATCCCAAAATGGGGCGGACTGAGACGTGAGTTGTTGAAGGAGTGTCATGACTCCAAATGGGCGGGACATCCAGGCACCCATAGAACGTTGGCCTTGTTGGGTGATACCTACTATTGGCCACAAATGAGGGATGATGTAGACGTATATGTACGAACATGTCTTATTTGCCAACAGGATAAGATGGAGCAAAAGCAACCTGGGGGGTTACTGGAGCCACTCCCGGTCCCTTCTCGACCTTGGGAAAGCATATCTATGGATTTTATTACATGCTTACCAAAGTCAGAAGGGTGTGGTTCTATCCTGGTGGTGGTCGACCGGTTCACTAAATATGCCACTTTTATTCCCGCATCACCAGATTGTAAAGCAGACGAGGCGGCAGGCTTGTTTCTTAAGCATGTGGTGAAGTATTGGGGAGTTCCAAAGAGCATCATCAGTGATCGAGACCCACGGTTCACGGGGAAATTTTGGATGGAGCTCTTTAAACTTCTGGGCACAGAGTTGAACTTCTCCACTAGTTTTCATCCACAGACAGATGGGCAGACAGAAAGGATGAATGCACTGTTGGAGTTGTATTTGAGGCATTATGTGTGCGCCAATCAAAAGGATTGGGCCAAACTGCTTGACATCGCCCAATTCTCATACAATTTGCAACAATCTGAGTCCACGGGAGCAAGCCCATTTCAGTTAGCCACTGGGCAACAACCATTAACCCCAAGCACACTTGCAACTGACTATACAGGGAGTAGCCCGGGCGCATTCAAGACTGTTAAGGAGTGGCGAATACAAAATGATTTAGCACGTGCACACTTGGTGAAGGCATCTAAGAAAATGAAGAAATGGGCAGATAAGAAGCGGCGCCATGTGGAGTTCCAAGTGGGGGACAAGGTCTTGGTAAAGCTCAATCCTAGCCAGCACAAGTCCACCAGAGCATTACACAAAGGGCTATTGCGGAGATACGAAGGGCCTTTTCCAATCCTTAAGAGAGTGGGCAAAGCTTCATACCATGTGGAACTCCCTCCCAAGATGAAGATCCACCCTGTTTTTCATGTGAGCACACTGAAACCATTTCATGCAGATGTTGAAGAACCTAGTAGAGGGGAATCGAAGCGTGCGCCACCCAACGTAGTCACTTCCTTTGACAAACAGGTAGAGTGTATCCAGGCTAAGCGGGAGGTTCGGCGTAGTGGTATCCCGCGATACACGGAGTACTTTGTCAAATGGAAGGGGTTGCCTGTGTCCGAAGCCAGTTGGGAAAGCGAGGAGTCCTTGTGGCAGTTCAAGGACTACATTGCCATATTTGAGGACGAAGAAGCGACGAGGACGTCGCTTCATTAGGCGGGGGAGAATGTCACGGCCCGCTATCTCAAGTCCGAGGCCCACTTGTGTAGGGCCCAACCCATTGTACTTGTTTAATTCTGGAACCTTCTAGACGTGTGAATGTCCAGATTCATTGTATGGGGGTAGGTAGGATATTTTTCCTTATTGTACTCTGGACCGTTAGATCCATCCGATCTTAACCGTCCAATAGGGGTAGGTAGGAGTACAGAAGTGTATATAAAGGGGGCGGCCTCATTTGGCCAAACCATCTTGGAAATACAAACATATTCTCCCCATATCTCTCTCTCTTGTGTTCTTGAGTGTTCATCTCTTGTTCTTGCATATTTGTGCTGTTTGATCTACCTTGGCAGGTGATTGGCTGACTTAGCTTGTTCGAGGAGGCGATCAAGTCTAAGGCCGCACGGGTAGAGGACTCTGAAATAGTTATCCCGTGACACTCATTTCACCTACGTTGGATAGGATAAGAAGATTGAACATTCACTACCAATATCATAACTCGAACCCTGATAGGCTGATTTGTGCTCCTCTTTGGTCTTCTCATCATTGTGCTCTTGCACCATTTGGTGTACCTCTTTTGCCAAAATTTGTCGGAAATATGGTCTTTGAGAATTAAATATTGGTCAATATTTAAGTGGGTCCCATATGTTCTTTGAGGTGGGTCCAAATTGAATATTTAATTGCTAGGCCTAAATTGGTGTAACTAGGCCTGGAAACATTTGGTCCTAGATGTGTTTGGGCTTAGACCCACCGATAAGGAGAAAACCTTCTACTATTACTCCAATTTAGTCATGATGGGGCCCGCAAAGGATTATTCTTTCTGTTGGTAAACTGGGGGCCGAAGCCCAACCCGCAATGGATTATTCAATATGGCCCAAGAGACACATAAATAGGAGTATAGGACATGAGTGAGGCTTTCAATAATTATATCTTCAGTTAATTAGAAGTAGTTCCAAGTTTGAAGGATGATTCAGATTAAAACGAAATTTAGATTTGTACTTAAATCTAATTTTTAAGGCTAAAGTCCAAAAAATGATTTTTTTATTAAATTTTGACTTATATTATCTCTTAAAATTAAGCTAATTAATATGAAGTAATTTAAAAATTATGAAAAATAATATTTGTTAGGATATTTTAAATTTTTACATTGTTTAATTAAGACATTCAAGATTATCTAGTTTTTATGTTTTATAATTTAAAATAATAAAAGATAATATATGTTTAATTTATACAAAAAAAAAAAAAAAAAACATTAACCTACACAATCGAAAATAATCAAACAAGTAAGAAAAAAAGTATATATAAATACATTTCAATTACCTAGGTTTATATATATAGGTACATTTCAATTGTGTAGTCTGTATGTATACATATAATGTATTTTTAGTCCATCTGTTTTACCCTGCAATCAATTTTGGTCCTTGTGTTTTCAAAATTGCCAATTTGATTTCTGTGTTTATGTTTGCAAATAATTTTAGTTCACCACCACCAATTGTGGCGGCGAATTTGTGGTGGATTTCACCTATTATGCCTAATAGAGAGAAAGAGAAAGAGAGAGAAAGAAAGCTGATGGGGGAGAGAAGGATGGAGGGAGGGTGATGATGGTGGTGGTGTGTTGTTGTCAGTAGTGGAAGGGAATAGAGGGATGATTTTGGTGGTGGTGGACTGAAATTGCTTGCAAACATAAACACATAGACCAAATTGGCAATTTTGAAAACACAAGGACAAAAATTGATTACAAGATAAAACACAGGGACTAAAAATGCATTTTTCCCTAAAACACAGGGACTAAGAATGTCTTAGGGTATCTTAAGTCATTCTTTAAAAATTTTAGTTTGTAGCTAAAGACATTTTAAGCGTTCATAACTTTGATGCAATAAATATTGTACCTAGTGACATCACAAGTAATCTCGTGACATTTCCTAAGTAATACCTTAGAGTTTTTAAAGTCTTACCTTAGGGCATTTCAAGTCGTTCCTTAAGGCACAACAAGTCGTTCATTGAAAATTTCAGTTTGTAACTCGAGACATTTTAAGTGTTTATAACATTGATGCAATGAATATTATACCTAGTGACATTGCAAGTCATGTCGTCACACTTCCCAAGTCATACCCTAGAGTTTCTCAAGTCCTACCTTAGGGCATCTTAAGTCGTTCCTCTAGGCATCTCAAGTCGTTTCTTAAAAATTTCAGTTTGTAACTCGAGGCATTTTAAATGTTTATAACATTGATGCAATGAATATTGGACCTAGCGACATCGCAATTTATGTCGTGACACTTCTCAAGTCATACCCTAAAATTTCTCAAGTCTTGCCTTATGATATCTTAAGTCGTTCCTCTAGCCAACTCAAGTCGTTTCTTAAAAATTTCAGTTTGTAGTTTGAAACATTTTAAGTATTTATAACTTTGATGCAATGAATATTGTACATAGTGACATCGCAAGTCATGTCGTGACACTTCCTATGTTATACTCTAGAGTTTCTCAAGTCCCACCTTAGTGAATCTCAAGTTGTTTCTTAGGATAAATCAAGTCGTTCCTTAAAAATTTCAGTTCGTAACTTGAGACATTTGAAGTGTTTATAACTTTGATGCATTGAATATTGAACTAAGTGACATCGCAAGTCATGTCATGACACTTCTCAAGTCATATCGTAAAGTTTCTCAAGTCATGCCTTAGGGTATTTCAAGTCGTTCCTCTAAGCTTCTCAAGACGTTCCTCTAAGCTCCTTAAGTTGTTCCTGAGGTTTCAAAATTATTGCATATAACTTCTTGTAAGAGAAAACAATAAATAAACAAAGAAGAAGATATTTGTATTAAGGTTGGACCTTACACCTTGAGTAATCTTCTTAGGCCATTCTACCCATAACATGTTTTTTTGCATACTTTCTCATCATTTTTTTTTTCACTATAGGAAGTTATATACAAAAGTTTTGAAAGTTCAGGAGATGTATGTGTAATTTTAAAATTTCAAAGGTGTATGTGAACAAACGATAAACCTCAAGAGGGTTTAAGTATAAATACTCTAAATTGTTGAGAGAGTAGCTAGTATGCATATTAGGTTGATGCTCATGTTTTCTTAAAGTGATAACTCAAACCCTGATACGTGTTGTGAGTGTGAATGTAGGATGATACCAAGTAGTTAGTGTAGAGTGATTGAAGCAAATTGGTGCTTGTTTTATTTGTTTGTAACTTTGTATATGTGTGCAGTTGTGAACTTCATATTTATTTGTTAACGTGAGACTATATAATATAAGTGAGTCCTCCATATTCTTCCATTTGAGAAAAACTTCGGTAGACTGTTTCCTGCCACCTCACTTTGCTGAGTGGCACAACTATCCATTTAAACATTGCCACATGTTTAATTTTAAGTGATAATTAAAATAAAACAATTGTTACATTTTAAATGGAAATTTGTGCCACTCATCAGGATGCAGTACTGGCAGGAGACTTTCCCACCGAAGTTTTTCTCCTTCCAATCTTCCATTTAATCTCTCTCCATATGTTTAATCTCTCTCCATATGATTAGTTCTTGATTCTAGGGGGAAAAGTTGGCTTTGTGCTTCTCCAACTGCTTGTACGTATTTATAGGGTTTAATGACAACCCTATTGGGCCGGGCCATTACTTGGCCTCAAAGAAAACTCATACTCAATCTCAAAGATTTGATGAGATAAGATTCTCATCTTCTATCGACTTGGTCTCTAAGAATATCCAAATTCTTCTCATAATGGGCTTGGAGTAGATTTGGGCTTGAGGATAAAATCTTTGGCATCAAATTCTAAAAATCTTTCCTGAGTATGGTACGTCTTGATCTTGGAAATTAATGTGATTCACTTAAATTAGGACTCTCTGTTGGCTTTGAATTATGAAATAACTTGAGTGGACTCTTGCCTTGGTGAAAGATTGAATGAATATGTAAGTTTACAATTAGGCCGTTGGCCATGGCTCATCGTCCTTAGGTATTGAATGGACTTCCATGATGCTCTTGAATCATCTTTTAAGACCGCAATTGAAGCCTCCTTGTCAACATAGGCTACTCCCCTACTTTTTTTGGAATAGTTTGGCCACAATCAAGCTTGTCTACGGTCATTAATTAGGTGTGGTTGTTATTGAAGCCTCCTTGTCAACATAGGCTGCTCCGATCCCCTGCTTGGTTGGAATCGCTTGGTTGCATTCTAGCTTGGTTACAGCCATCAATTAGGTGAAGTTGTTATACGTATACGACCGTCCATGTGGTCTATGGCCGTAAGAACATTTAACCTAAATATTAATTCACTTCTTAATTTGGTCGAAATAGAGGTCGGCCTAAACTAGCTAGAATCAAGATAATAATAAAAATTCTCTAAAAATCCAATCTTTAGCTTTACTTCACCATCGGCTACGGCCTAAATTTAGTGGCAGCCTGAGTAATGAAACTTGGCCCTGAAGTCACGGCCTAAAATACATAATGTTGTGCAGAGAGCACCAAAATAACAAAACAAGAGAGACCAAAAAATGAACAAGGATGCAAGAGCAGAGAATAGGGATAGCAGACACACAAATTTAACGTGGTTCGGCTTAGCCTAGGTCCACGGAGCAGCAGGAACAAATCCACTAATTGAAATGGAGGTTACAAAATACAAAATAGCTCTAGGCTATTACAAATGGCAGCAACCCATACAAAGCAACAATCAGAAAATCAAATGAAGAATCAAAAAACAAATGCGGCACCTTTTTCTCTTAGCAATCGCCCAACAAACAGTACAAAGAAGAAGGAAAACCACGTACACTCTTACAGCTGACCCTCTCTTTGGTCTCTTATTTATTCCCTCTCTTACACACTGAAGCAAAAAAGCTTCTTTTGTCTTGATAAGTTGCTGCCAGTACCCTAATGGGTCCCACGTACGCCCACATAAAAGACATCAAATGGGCTTGTAAATTAAGCCACAACTCATAAGCCCAAACTGAGATATAAATCAACACATAACAATTTAGGCTGCCCAAGGATACTTATTATATGGTCTAAATCCATACTTACTTCAACCGTTTTGGATTGCAGCCTAAAATATATTTTAACCAATAAAAAAATATTGGTTCTTTTTTTTTTGACCAATAAAAAAAAAAATTATCGGTTCAAACGTATACATAAAAGCAGTAAAGTACAAGGATCGAGTTATGTGATATATGATGGAAAGTTGTCCACCAACTTTGAAAGGTATATTGAAAGTTGAGCACCAACCAATAAATTATGAGGGTTTTCAGTAGCCGTCTACCTCACACCCACAGTATCAAAACTCACAGTCGTCCTAACATACTTTGTAATTTCTTGTGATATGAAATTAATTACATTATTAATTATCTCTAATTAAAGTATGATGTCAAGGTTGTTATAGAAGAGAAGGCTGCAAAGCTAGGCCCATTCCAGTGCAAAGCTTCTTCGTAGCTCTTCGATCATCTGGTACTATGATTTGGCAGATGAAAATGATTGCATATATATTTAAAAGACCAAATATGATATATGATCTATGGCCTGACATGTTGTTGCTTGAAAATCAGCTTCCATCTTCATTGTTGATCGAGGATCTGTTTGACCCAGCAGAAAGATTTCCAGTTCCTTCTCACCATTTTTGAGAGACTTTCAATAATTGGTCTTTCTCACCATTTTTTCAAATATTATCTTATAAAGGATACAGTGGGAACGGAAGAAAGTTTGAAGACAATATCTTCTTTTGAAGTAAAGGTAGAACATCTTGTTGATCTTTTAATAAAACTATATATAGCACCACTATTGTAATCAAAATCTAGAGAGAAATGCAGAGCTCTAATCACATCCAGCATGACAGAGCTACACCAAGCAGGAGTTAAGTTTAAGGTGAGATCAAAGGAAAGCTTTTTTGACATACGATTCATCAATGGGATTCTTGAAATTCCAAAATTGCAAATATGGGATCAAACAGAGTTTACAATCAGAAATATGATTGCCTTCGAACAATGTCATGGCAATTGCATGGACAACTACTTAAGTGATTACGTTGTCATTATGGATATTTTTGTGAACACTCCAAAGGATGTGGAGTTGCTTATTGAGTATGGAATTGTAGAAAATTTTCTAGGCGACAACAGTAAGTTGTCTACTATGATTAACAAACTTTGCAATGGGGTTATGGTGTCTGATAACTTCTATTATACTACTCTCTGTGAAGACTTGAACAAGCACTGCAGATCGATCGACATGGTACAAATGGAGGGCAAATCTGAGAAAAAATTATTTCAACACACCATGGGCAACTATCTCTGTCAGTGCAGCTGCTTTTCTCGTCATACGCACTCATACAAATAGTATGCTCCATCATCTCTGTTACTTAAGCATCAACCACAGTAAGTCTCTCTTTCGTCGTATGCTCCACTCATCTTTTCCCTCACCCTGGAGGTAAAGGTCTAGTCTTTGAGAGAGTAATGTGTATTAGGAGACTCAGATTTCCTTAAAGTGAGTGTAATAGAGATTTGAACAAAAATAAAAAAGTTTGTATTTAGAATAGCATGGGGTGTGCCATTGATCGAAAGTGCATGTGCATGTAGGATCGATGATACCAAAGTATTGTAGAGTAATTGAAATGGAGTGCTTGTTATTTATTAGTTTTTTTGTGCGCTCGGTAGTGAGATTACCGAGAAATCTTTGATAGGTAAACACAAATATAACCAATCTGGGGGTGAAATCTTAGATCAATAGAAACTAATTAAGGTTGCAGTTGTGCTGTCTCCTTGTTAATAGCTGCAAGGTGCATCTCCAAAGGGATTGGACCTGCTCTGTTCATCACATTTACAGGGAGCAAAGTAGAGTGGCTGATGGTCTTTCTATAATGAGTTTCTCTTTGGATTTGAATTTCAATTTCACTGATTTTTGTGAAAAGCTGAATGCATAATTCAGAGTCCCCTGGCACAAGTGGAAGGCAAGCTTGAAACAAGACTATTTCAGCACTCCATGGGCTGGCCTGTCTATTATTGTAGCGGCTGTACTAGTTGTGCTCACTTTCATTCAAACAGTGTGCTCTATAATGGGCTTGTAGGTTCCATTGCTTCAGTTTGATGTTTATGGATTTCAGATATTTTACTCATGTTTCATGTTTGTCTAAAAGATAAAGAAGAGTGATTGTTTTTGTGCTCTATAATCATGTTTGTCTTTTTCATTTCTTATTTTTCTTCATGGAATCTAATCGTTGCTTTTAGTAAGCTTGTCCCACATTTGTTTTCGGGCAAAAACAATGTACCTTCCTCAACACCCCATCATTAACAAAAATCACTACACAGTCAACTAGGCAAAACAGAACAAGATAACTAGGTGGACCTGTATGAGACCTCAACGTAGTTTTTTTGTATTCTTCGTAAATGTTGTAGACTCATTTTATTAACCTTAATACTAATGTATTTTATTGTAACTAAATCTTATAAATAGGCACCTAATATATTGGAAGAAAAATGTACAGTAATAAGGGCCCCATTTTTAAATTCTGCACAAGGCCCCGTAAATCTTAAGAATAGCCCTGATCCACTATTCGGGTGAGATCGGTCAAGTGAACCTCTTTGGGTATGGAGTTTTTTTTTTTTTCTCAAAATGCCTCGTTGCTATTAGTACTCTCACAACTTATATTTTGTTGATCCACATCCATACCTTGCATGTAGCCACACAACCAACATGTGAATGGAGAATGACCCAGTAGCCACTATAGTTAGCTGTGGGGCCTTTCATGAATATAATTTCACATGCAACAAAGCAAGATAGACTAAGAAAAAGAATAAAAGAAATTAAAAGTGCAAAACAGATAATAAAATTGGAAAAGAAAAAGGGAGAAAGAGTTGACTTATTGACTCACTGATGCAATTTATTATTTCTATATATATAATCTTGTTTTCATGCATCTACCAAATGAAAGTAATTAAATCTCTAATATCTACTTGAAAATCCATAGCAAATTTGCTTATCGATCTGTGGCAACAGGCAAGTACATATACACTCCTCTCCTTTGCTCTCTCAACCTCTGCATTTACTTGAACTGGGGTGTACTACTATACTATACACTTGTTTATTGTATGCTCAGTGCTTTTGCTTCTTTTAAGCTTGAAGATGCATATGAGTCAACCCTTCTTGTTCACTTTAGAATTCAGGGTCTATAGTTTAATGAATTTAGCTAATCTGGTACCTTTGATGTTATTAAGTTTTAGATCATGATCTCTTTGGATAAATTAATTAGTAATGAATAATGCTTAATTAGCATACTACGTACATTGAATTTAATTAATTAACATGTGTCGCACTGCTGGTTTTGTAAACCAAAAGGTACAAACATGCATTAGAAGAACGGTTGTAAGGGACCGTCGACAACACTTTTTTGTATGAATTTTGAGCATTCAACGGGATATTCTCTAAAGTGGCCAAAAAAAAAAAACAAGATATTCTCTAAGGGCATTGTGTGTTGCGTAGAGGTCCATAATTGCCATATTGTTTAATTGGATTAAATTTCTCATGGTTTGGCATTTTCTGATGTTTATTAATTAATTTTTAGTCGGAGCATCTTAGAATGTTGATAATAAAATTTGTTGATTGCGGTGCAAGTAATCATCACCCAATGTTACTGCTATAGGGTTTTGAGGAAATGAGAATGCCTCTGTTGATATGCATGATTTTGGCTCTACACGTTTAAAATAATGAAAGACAGAGCCCTACCTACACAACTAAAGAAACTACTCCACTGCTTTACTTCAATCAAGGATCATAATCAACTGAGAATGTAATTAAACACCGCAAAAATAGAGAGATAAAAGGGCAAAAGTGAAAAACAGAGAATAACAGAGAAAACGGAGAAAAAACAAATTTTGTAAAAACAGAAGAAAGAGAGAGACTTGGAAACTAGTGGCTGACTTGTTCTGTTGATGCCGAAATGTGGTCGGCTAGGAACAGTTGAGTAGATTCGCTTTTGAATGTAAACTTGGAGTGGCCAAGCTTCTATTTGGCAACAATGGTACCTGCACAAGGAAGAGTAGAGTCACCGGAAGGCACCGGTGTGGTACCGGCATCTTGATTTTGTGTCCCTTCTTCCTTCACTTTGAGATATTTTGTGCATGCCTTTCCAGTGTGGTAGAGAGCCACGTCTCCCCTGTTCTCACTTCTCATCACCAATGTGAGGGGTACGACACGTGGTAGCCAGGTATTGGTTGGGTAGGCTGATCGGTGGGATTGGGTATAAACAGCACCAATTTATTATTTCTATATAACCCTCTTTTCTGATAGGATGAGAAGGCAGATTAATGTGGTGTTTCATCTACCAAATAAAGAAGTGATTGCTCTCTGAAACAAACTTGTTTATCTATAGCAGGTACATAACACTTGTCTCCTTTGCTCCCCTCATTTTTGTATTTAATTGAACTGGGTTGTACTACTATACTCTTGTTTACTGCTTATATTATCAGTGTTTTTGAACTTGCTTCTTTTAGCTTGAAGGTGCTATATAGTTTTGTTGTTTCGGTGTTTGGGGTTAATTTTCAATTATGGAATAAGAGGGTGTGTGTGATATGTTATTGTAATCTTGACTTTTTCATAAGGATTCACTTGACTAGTAGGAATATTTAATAATAAGTACATTAGAATTTTCCAACATTGGCTGATCAACAGACTTTTCTATGAATTTGAAGCATATATTACACAAGAATTCAAAGTCATCTGGGATGGGATGTAATTAATTAAGAGTTTTAAATTAAGTGTTAAGGTCTTTGTGTGTTTGCTCTTAGATGAGTTCTATATGTTTGGATTTTCTCAACCATCAGCAGGAAATGGAAGCAGGCAGCAACCAAGCTGCACATGACATAGAAAATCCGTACATCCCACCAGTAACTTTGATGAAAAAGCAGTTGGATAACTTGTCTCCCCTGTCCTCGGACTGTTCCATCTACATAGTTCCTGAGAGACTACGACTTCTAAGTGAAAATGCATATGCGCCTCGGATAGTCTCTTTAGGTCCATTTCACCATGGAAAGGAAGGCTTAAAATCCATGGAAGGGCACAAAAGGAGGTACCTACAAGATTTTCTACGTCGGTCCAAAGTAAGCTTGGAGGATTATGTAAAGAAAATAAAGGAGTGCGAAGCAAGGCTGCGCAGTTGCTATGCAAAATCCATTGAGTTTAGCAGTGATGAATTTGTATTAATTATTTTGGTGGATGCCGCATTCCTCATTGAGCTCTTGTTGAAGTTCAATTTCCCTGAATTGCGAGATGGAAGTGATCGCATGTTTAACAAACCATGGATGTTGCAGGATGTATGGCCAGACATGCAATTGATTGAAAATCAGTTGCCCTTCTTCATTCTTGAGGAACTTTTTGACCCAGAAGAAGTTATAGGCTCTTCTAAGAGTAATGGTACTGATCAGGGGCTTTCAATAATTAATCTCTCTCACAAATTCATCAAATCTTTAATGCATATAGAGGGAATGGAAGACAATTTGATGAGAACATCTAAAGTAGATCATTTTGTTGATCTTATAAGAAGTTTATGTCTACCATCTGATCCACAAGAAGCTGGAGAGCAACTGAAGGCTCTAACCACACCCAGCGTCACAGAGCTACACCGGGATGGAGTCAAGTTGAAGGTGGGATCAACCAACAACTTATTCAACATACGATTCACTGATGGGTTTTTGGAAATTCCAAAACTAATAATAAGTGTTGAAACATGGCTTACAATAAAAAATCTGCTTGCCTTCGAACAATGCCAATGCATTCAGAAATATGTGAATGATTATGTTTTCATCATAAAATGTTTAGCGAGCACACCACAGGATGTGAGGTTGCTTGTACAATACGGAATTGTTGAAAACAGGCTAGGTAACAGCACTGAGGGATGTGGTCTGATCAAGAACCTTGCTGATGGGGTTATTATGAACCCGAGTGACTTCTATTTTGCTACTCTTTGTGAAGACCTGAAGAAGTACTGCAGAAAGCCCTGGCACAAATGGAAGGGAAGTTTGATAAAACATTTTTTCAACTCACCTTGGGCAACTAAAGAGATCATTGCAGTTGTTATTTTCCTCACAATCAGTATCGCACAATTGGTGTTGTCTATTATCAATTTTAGTAGAGGTTAATTTTGCATCAATAGTAAGTATGTGTCCAGATCCATATTGAATTACTAAGGCTTTAGCTACAACTAAGGCTTTTGTAACTAGATCAGGACTAAATATAATAATAACATTTGTTACAAGGTTTCTTCCTGTAACTAAAGAATCTGTGACTAAAAGTTCCTTTTTCTTGTAGTACTGTTTTCTCTAGCCTATCCTTACATAATCCCAGGCTCCCTCTTCATCAGATCATGACACGCACTGCACACTGCTTTAGTGTGTGTGATAGAATTTGACCGTTTTGAGATTAAAAAATTTCAAATTTTGGAGTTGATCATGCATAGCCTTATGACCAAGTTATTGCTAGCAATTTCAGGCCACAAAATATGCATATATTGTTGGAGCTGAATGAATGCTATTGTACTACAGAGTTCCATGGCACTACACTAGTGGAAGGTTTGACTTAGAAGCAATATAATTAGCAGTCCTTTCTATTATTATAGCTTCTGTAGTACCCCACATTCACTTTCTATTATCATTGTTGAAAGATTCCACAAAGATAATATTGTTGATAGAATAGTTGATCTATACTTTTGTAGGATTACATAACTTAGGTCTTTGCAATGATTTGCCCTTTTCCCACGAGCGGCAAGTATAATTATTACGAACTAATCATTGTAATTTCTTTGCAGGTTATTACAAGGTGTGCCCAGTGATGTTTAATAAGATATTTATATGAATTATATATGCTAAAGAGACTGGTCGAAGAGTTCTTCCAAAATAGAATATTTTGTTGATTTTAATAAGATATTTATATGAATTATATATGCTAAAGAGACTGGTCGAAGAGTTCTTCCAAAATAGAATCTTTTGTTGATTTTAATAAGATATTTATATGAATTATCTATGCCAAAGAAAAAGTGAAAAACAGATAATAAAAAAAGGAAAAGTAAAAGGGAGAAAGAGTTGACTTAATGAATCACTGATGCAATTTATTATTTCTCTATATATAATCCTGTTTCCATGCATCAACCACATGAAGGAGTAATTACTCTCTGATATCTACTTGAAAATCCGTAGCAAATTTTCTTATCTGTGGCATGTTCATATACACTCTTCTCCTTTGCTCTCTCAACCATTTACTTGAGGGGTGTACTACCAAACAATACACTTGTTTACTGCATGCTTACATTCTCAGTGCTTTTGCTTCTTTTAAGCTTGAAGATGCATATGAGTCAACCCTTTTTGTTCACTTTAGAATTCAGGGCCTATAGTTTAATGAATTTAGCTAATCTGGTACCTCTATTAATGTTATTAAGTTATAGATATTGATCTCTTTGGATAAATTAATTAGTAATGAACAATGCTTAATTAGTATAGTACTACAAGAATTTAATTAATTAGCATGTGTCGCACTGCTGGTTTTGTAAACCAAAATGCACAAAACTGCATTGGAATCTTCCAAGAATGATTGTAAGGGACCGTCAACAAGATATTCTAAAGGCATTGTGTGTTGCGCAGAGGTCAATAATTGCCATATTGTTTAATTGGATTAAATTATTAGTCGAAGCATCTTAGAATGTTCATAATAAAAGTTGGTGATTGCGGTGCAAGTAATCATCACCAAGTGTTAGGGGTTTGAGGAAATGAGAATATATGCCTCTTTAATATGCATGATTTTGGCTGTATACGTTGGTAGGCCACTGTTGTTGCATAAAAATAAAACCACGTAGAAAGTTCTCGAAACTGACACCCAACTGAACTTTAATACCGCAAAAAAACAAAAACACATTAAATAAAGGCTTATTCATACCATTACCCCTGTAAGATACACTTTTTTTCACTTTGCCCCCTGAAACTTAAATTCTCTCAGTTGCCACCTGNCCCCTGAAACTTAAATTCTCTCAGTTTGCCACCTGAACTTCAAACAGTTGTTGCAAAAAACCCTATACCGTCAACTCTGTCAATTTTTCTGTTAAAAAAGCTGATGTGGCACCTATATGACATGGGTGGAACCCTTTTCTAGTTATGTAACATCCATGCAGACACTAAAAATTATAAAAAATATGATTATATAAGTAGGGGACGTTGCAAATTTCGAGCTTAATGTTAATTTTTTATAATTTTTAGTGTCTGTATGGATGTTACATAACTAGAAAAGGGTCCCACCTATGCCATATAGCTGCCACGTCAGCTTTTTTAACGGAAAAATTGACAGAGTTGACGACATATGGTTTTTTGCAACAAATGTTTGAAGTTCAGGTGGCAAACTGAGAGAATTTAAGTTTCAGGGGGCAAAGTGAAAAAAAGTGTATCTTACAGGGCAATGGTATGAATAAGCCTTAAATAAATCTGAATAATGATTAATGAAAGACAAAGCTACCTACACAACTTGCACAATTGAAGAGTAAACTAGTGCTGCAGAGTGCAAAGCACAGAACCCAACATCATTTAGAAACTACTCCACCGCTTTACTTCAAGGATCTCAATCAACTGAGAATGTAATTGAACACAACAGCAAAATAGAGAGAGAAAAGGCAAAAGTGAAAAACAGAGAATAACAGAGGATAACAGAGAAAAAAAACTGTAAAAAACAGAAGAAAGAGAGAGACTTGAAAACTAGTGGCTGACTGGTCGAGTTGATGCTGAAACCTGGTCGCTTTTGTAAGGTTTCTTGATGTTTTGATTGGAAACTTAATTGGAGTGGCCAAGCTTCTATTTGGCAACAATGGTACCTGCACAAGGAAGAGTAGAGTCATCGAAAGGCACCGGTGTTGTACCTTCTATTTGTCCTCCTTTTCTAGTCAAAGTATGCATGGAAAAGATATTTTGTGCATGTCTTTCCAGTGCCGGTAGAGAGCCACGTCACCCCTGTCTGTCCTCATCACCAATTGTGAGGGGTTAACACGTGGTAGCCAGGTATTAGTTGGGTAGGCTGATCGGTGGGATTGGTTATAAAGAGGGCCAATTATTATTTCTATATAACCCTCTTTTCTCATAGGATGAGAAGGCAGATCAATGTGGTGTTTCATCTACTAAATAAAGGAGTGATTGCTCTCTGAAATCTACAAGAAACGCTATAGCAAACTTGCTTATCTATACAGGTACATAACACTTGTCTCATTTCCTCCCCTCACCTTTGCATTTAATTGAACTGGGTTGTACTACTGTACTCTTGTTTACTGCTTGTATTATCATTGTTTTTAAACTTGCTTCTTTTAGCTTGAAGGTGCTGTATAGTTTTGTTGTATCGGTGTTTGGGGTTAATTTTCAATTATGGAATAAGAGGGTGTGTCATGTGTGTGTATATATATGTTGGGGCGGATCCATTTTATTTTTAACACAAGTTTTCAATATGGCCCACTCTATATAGGATTTAAATGATCCAAACCGTTTATTTTTTAAGTCTTCATTAAAGGATCATTCTTACAAAAAATTAGATAAATTAAAAATAATTAACCTACAAAGATTAAATAGTCAACAAAATAAACACTTAAAATGTTGATCATTTAATCTTATATGATAAATGGTCAATACGATGTCATGGATCCTTCTCTCTATATGTTATTGTAATCTTGACTTTTTCATATGGATTCACTTGACTAGTAGGAATATTTAATAATAAGTACATTAGAATTTTCCAAGATTGGCTGACCAACAGACTTTTCTATGAATTTGAAGCATATATTACACAAGAATTCAAAAGTCATCTGGGATGGGATGTAATTAATTAAGAGTTTTAAATTAAGTGTTAAGGTCTTTGTGTGTTTGCTCTTAGATGAGTTCTATATGTTTGGATTTTCTCAACCATCAGCAGGAAATGGAAGCAGGCAGCAACCAAGCTGCACATGACATAGAAAATCCGTACATCCCACCAGTAACTTTGATGAAAAAGCAGTTGGATAACTTGTCTCCCCTGTCCTCGGACTGTTCCATCTACATAGTTCCTGAGAGACTACGACTTCTAAGTGAAAATGCATACGCGCCTCGGATAGTCTCTTTAGGTCCATTTCACCATGGAAAGGCAGGCTTAAGATCCATGGAAGAACACAAAAGGAGGTACCTACAAGATTTTCTATGTCGGTCCAAAGTAAGTTTGGAGGATTATGTAAAGAAAATAAAGCACTGTGAAGCAAGGCTTCGCAATTGCTATGCAAAATCCATTGAGTTTAGCAGTGATGAATTTGTATTAATTATTTTGGTGGATGCCGCGTTCATCATTGAGCTCTTGTTGAAGTACAATTTCCCTGAATTGCGAGATGGAAGTGATCGCATGTTTAACAAACCATGGATGTTACAGGATGTATGGCCAGACATGCAATTGATTGAAAATCAGGTGCCCTACTTCATTCTTGAGGAACTTTTTGACCCAGAAGAAGTTATAGTCTCTTCTAAGAGTAATGGTACTGATCAGGGGCTTTCAATAATTAATCTCTCCCACACATTCATCAAGTCTTTAATGCATATAGAGGGATTGGAAGGCAATTTGAAGAGAACATCTAAAGTAGATCATTTTGTTGATCTTATAAGAAGTTTATGTCTACCAGCTGATCCACAAGAAGCTGGAGAGCAACTGAAAGTTCTAATCACACCCAGCGTCACAGAGCTACACCGGGATGGAGTCAAGTTGAGGGTGGGATCAACCAACAACTTATTCAACATACGATTCACTGATGGGTTTTTGGAAATTCCAAAACTAATAATAAGTGTTGAAACATGGCTTACAATAAAAAATCTGCTTGCCTTCGAACAATGCCAATGCATTCAGAAATATGTGAATGATTATGTTTTCATCATAAAATGTTTAGCGAGCACACCACAGGATGTGAGGTTGCTTGTACAATACGGAATTGTTGAAAACAGGCTAGGTAACAGCACTGAGGGGTGTAGTCTGATCAAGAACCTTGCTGATGGGGTTATTATGAACCCGAGTGACTTCTATTTTGCTACTCTTTGTGAAGACCTGAAGAAGTACTGCAGAAAGCCCTGGCACAAATGGAAGGGAAGTTTGATAAAACATTTTTTCAACTCACCTTGGGCAACTAAAGAGATCATTGCAGTTGTTATTTTCCTCACAATCAGTATCGCACAATTGGTGTTGTCTATTATCAATTTTAGTAGAGGTTAATTAAGCATCAACAGTAAGTATGTGACAGCATGTGACTAAATATAACATTAGTTATAAGGTTTCTTCCTGTACCTGTGACCAAAAGTTCCTTATTTTTGTACAAGTAAGATATTTAAATGACATGTAAGATATTTTGCCGATATATCGGCAAAGTCGGCAAGCTCTCGGAGAGATTGGCAAACTATCGGAGAAATGGGCGAGCTATCGGCAATTTGTGTCCCTTTCTAGTAGACATCGCTCTCTCTCGATCTCTCTCTGTGTCTTTTACTCTGTTGCGTGTCTTCATCTGCTGTTTGTAATTGTGGGCAAGGTTAATAATGTGGGTAGTGGGCTGGTATATTGGCTAGTGAGTTGTTTGTAATTGTGGGTGGGTTAATAATGTGGGTCAATATAATTAGGTTATGAGTAATAGATTTACTTTAATAGGGTTTTTAATGTAATATGTTAGTGGGTTAATATGGTGAGGTAGCCCTATTTAAGAATTTCTGGCTTAATAAGTACTGAGTTTGGTGATATTGGTTATGTTATTTAGGTTAATCAATGGGTTATGTTATTTGAGTATTATATTTAGATATTTTATACTTTATTCTCCTGATATTCTCCTGCATATCATATATTTATCATACAAGTAATTTATGAAATTTATTTGTTTGCTACATGAATTCATGATTGATTCACTATTTTTTAGAGTTTCATTAAAAAATTATATGTTTTCATTGACTTACACCAATATTTTTTTAGATCAATATATTTGTAAATTTGAAAACCGATATTTAAGAAATTTCTGATATTTTCAATATTGTGTGATAGAATTTGACTGTTTTGAGATTACAAATTTTTAAGGGAAAGTTTTGAAGTTGATGATGCATAGCATTATGACCAAGTTATTGCTAGCAATTTCAGGCCACGCAAAATATGCATGGTTGCAGTTAAATGAATACTATTCTACTACAGAGTTCCATGGCACTACACTAGTGGATCGGTTTGACTTTGAAGCAATATAAGTAGCAGTCCTTTCTATTATTGTAGCTTATGTAATTTCAGGCCACATTCACGTTCTATTATTATTGTTGAAAGATTCCACTAAGATAATATTGTTGATAGAATACTTTTGTAGGATTACATAACTTAGGTCTTTGCAAATTATTTGCCCTTTTCCCACGAGTGGCAAGTATAATTATTACAAACTAATCATTTTAATTTATTTCTCTGCAGGTTATTGCAAGGAGTACGGTGTCGGTGTACCCAATGATGTTTAATAAGATATTTATATGAATTATATATGCGAAAGAGACTGGTACATCGAAGAGTTCTTCCAAAATAGAAGATTTTGTTGATTTTAATAAGATATTTATATGAATTATATATGCCACAGAAATTACCAGCTGCAGGGCAACTTGAAACTATAACCATACCCAGCATGACAGAGCTACACCGAGCTGAGTCAAGGTTAAGGTGGGACAAACCAAAAACTTACTTGATAAGTTGATATACAATTCACTTATGGGAGCTTACAATCAAAAATCTTCTTGCCTTTGAGCAATGCCATTGCATTGAGAATTATATAAGTGATTATGTTTTTCTCATGGAACGTTTTGTGAACACCCTTGGCACAGATAAATTGTCTCAAATTTTCCTTCCATCTTGGGCAGTTATTTCTGTCATTGCAGCTGTTGTTCTCCTCATACTCACTCTCATACTCTTTATGATAAGCTGAACAAGTATTGCAGAACACCTTGGCACAGATATATGGAAGGCAAATTTGAGACAAAGTCCCCAGGAACAAGTGGAAGGCAAGCTTGAAACAAGATTATTTCAGCACTCCATGGGTTGACACCAAAGTAAAGCACCTTCCACTTATTATATCTCAATCAATCATCCAAAAGGGATAAAAATTAAAAGAGTGAACTACAACTCCCTAAATAATAGAAGCATGTTCAGAAGACTACAGTTAGCTCAAGCATAATTTGAACATTGAAAACAGTACTTAATATTTTTCGATAATTAGTTTGGTTACTTAATCAATTAACGATTTCTCTCATTTTTCTTCGTGGAATATAATCACTACGTACAATTTGAGTACACTCAGTGGCTCATCTGGCTCTTTACAAACACATATACCTTCTCCAACACCCTGAGATCGATACTTGTAGCTGCTATATATAATTGATGTGGGGGCATGGGACCTTCCATGAATACGATTCACATCACAAGGCTTGACTTAGTGATCACTTTCTGTTGCAATGATATTTGGCAAAAGTATCTTTGGAAAAATTGACAGACAGAAAAGGCAAAGTGAAAAACAGAGAAAAGTTAAGATTAAAAACAAAGAAAGAGGGAGAAAGGCTTGACTAGGTGGCTTTCTGGTGCGGTAATATTTATATATAAACCTCCTTTTAGGTGTTTTATCTACCAAATTAAGGAGTAACAGCTCTCTAAAAACTAAAAAATCCATAGCAAATTTGTTTATCTGTAGCAGGTACAAACACTCACTTCCTTTGCTCTCTCAACCTTTGAATTCCTTTAACTGGATTATGCTCTTCTTTACTGGCACTGCTTATATTCTTTTTACTCTGTTTGCTTAGATTAATTTGAATCTTCCTGATGATGTTGTTGTGTCCTAATTGGTTTCTTCTCTTGGTGTTGTACTGTTTGAGTTCTCTGCAGATTCTTATGGTTCTTTTTTTAGGGCCTCTTTTGTTTTGCTTCTGTAGCTTGTCGGTTTTGGCTTAGTAATTAGCCAAGTGTTCTCAGGCTTGGGTTCTGTTTGCTCTCATTACCTTTGTTTTGCTGTTAGGCTTATGTGCCTACTATTTGTTTCTTTGGTCTATTGTTTTATGTATAGTCCTGAACAATTATTTATTCACCAAAAAAAATTTGCTTCATTCATTAAGCTTGAAAAGTTTAAGGTGCATAGTTTAGGAGTGCTTCTCTCATCCGCACTCGGGTCATCCACACATATCCAAACCGGATCCTATACGGGAATCCTTTATATCAATACCATATAAGAAGCTTTTCGTGCATAAAGAATTCTTATATAGGATCCCGAATTCTCATATAAGATCATGTCCGAACAATATTTCTGTATAAGATTGGCATAAAGGATTCCTGCATAGGATTCGGTCTAGACCAGGTGTGGATGCATGGTGGATGCGAGAATCCTTGCATAATTTAGTACTTAGAATCTGTTGTTGGTTATTTTTAGTTTGTGGCATAATATGTAGTGAGTTTGAACTTTGGCCAATAGCTAGATCAAGTTTCCATCTTTTCATTTCTTTGTACTTTTGGTTTGTGATCATTTGTATAAATAGCACGCATTTATCATAAACTAGTAATACTATTGCAATCTGCAATAGCTACTTATCTGGCCATGACCATGAAATGCTTGCTTGCAGGCTGTGTAGATCATACTTAGAATAATATGGATATGGAAGGGTCACAAACACAAAATCTGAAAAGTAAGGGTATGAAAGGGTTACAAACACAAAATCTGCAGCGTAAGTTGGAGGGGCTTTCTCCCATATCCTCTAACTGTTGTATCTACAAGATTCCCAAGCAGCTACGTGATGGGAAGGAGAAGCAACACACCTCAGGTGGTCTCACTTGGCCCTCTTCACCATGGTGGAGAAGGCCTAAAAGCCATGGAAGAGCATAAAATGCGGTATGTGAAGGACTTTTTTTCGGAGTGGACCAAGGTAAGCATGGAGGACTGCTTCACATCTCTGAAGGGATGGAAAGCTAGAATTCGTGCTTGTTATGCAGTAACCATTGAACATGATGAACATAAGCTTGTGGAAATGATTCTGGTAGATGGAATTTTTATCTTGGAGGTCCTGCTGAGGAAAGCTGAAGAACCAAAGGAAGATGATCGTATTTTTGGAAAACCATGGATGTATAGGGAGATAATATATGACATGTTGATGCTTGAAAATCAGATCATATGGTGAAATTTCGAAGAAACTTACTCAACATCCTAGAATACAACATTTTGTTGATTTGTACTAAAATGTCATCTACCTTCACTTTATGAGCAGAAACCCCCAAAAAGACTACACACTTTAAGCATACCAAGCGCGACAGAATTACACAAGGCTGGAGTCAAGTTCGTGATGGTGGCATGCAAGGTCATTGGTGATAGCAGCGGCGCACAATGGGGTTCTGAAAATTCCACACCTACAAATATGCGGTTTAACAGAAGTTTTCTTTCGGAATCTTATTGCATATGAGCAGTGTGAGTTCTCTGATCATTACATCAATAATTACGTATTCATCATCGACAGCCTGGTTGACAGTGCCAAGGATGTGGAATTACTTGTTGACAAAGGAATCCTTGAATCTAAGCTATCTGATAGGGAAGAAGTGGCGAAATATATCAACTCCCTTAACTTGGGGCCTGTATTGTTCAGTGAACGTTTCTAATTTTACAGATCTTTGTGAAAAGCTGAATGAGTACTACATATTCCCCTGGTACAACTGGAAGGCAAGCCTGAAACATGACTATTTCAGTACTCCTTGCATGGGCTGTCCTCTCTTTTGTTGCAGCAGCTACTCTACTAGTACTCACTTTCATGCAAACAGTCTGCTCTATATTCTATTAATTTGTAGCTTCTAGTGCATTAAGTTGATGTAATTTATGGATTTTCAATATATATGGGTGCTCTTGTGTTGAGTATTAGTCCCACACTGGATGGACAAAAAGTCTAAATTTAAAGAAGAGTGCTTGTGTTGTGTTATCTAATTGTGTTGTATTAGTCCCACAAACATGTTCATGTATGTGGTCTTTTTCATGTGCACAACAAACCACGATTCAACAAAATAAATAAACAAGGAAAAAATATGGTGCACACGAGATTTACCAGGTTCGGCAAATTTCCGGCAGGCTAAGAGAAAGAAGCAGCAACAAGCTTCCTTCACTTGAAGATTTTGGCTCCTAAAAGCTGTAATCAAATTTGTCTTCAAAGCCATTATTGAATGCTTTGCTGTAAGATAAGCTAAACATATACATTGTAGCTTTCCATTCCTTCCCAGTGAAGGAGTTGGACAACACAAAACCAAGACCAAATTGGTTTCATCATCACTACTAACTAAATGGGCCCATAATAAATAAATCCTCATTTAATGCAACTGCATTTTTTTCACTTATTGCTAGTATAATTTCTACAAACAACTGAACTTAAATACCACAAAACAAACACATGAAAACATTAATCATCTGAATACTAAAAGACAAACAACTGAAGAATAAAACAGTGCTGCAAAGTGCAAAGCACAGAACCCAACATCATCTAGAAACCACTCCACCACTGTAACTCAAGGATCTAAATCAACTGAAAATGTAATTTAACATTGCAATGAGGTATCCTTGGCAAAATAGAGAGAGAAGGCAAAAGTGAAAAACAGAGAACAGAGAAGAACAGAGAAAACAAACAAAAAATTGTAAAAAACAGAAGAAAGAGAGACTTGAAAATTAGTGACCGACTGGTCCAGTTTATTATTTCTATATAACCCTCTTTTCTGATGGGATCAGAAGGCAGATCAATGTGGTGTTTCATCTACCAAATGAAGGAGTCTCTAAAAATCTACTAGAAAAGCCATAGCAAATTTCATCATCAGTAGCAGGTACATAACACTTCTCTCCTTTGCTCTCTCCACATTTTCATTTACTTCAAATGGGGTGTAGTACTATACTCTTGTTTACTACTTATATTCTCAGTGCTTTCAAATTTGGTTCTTTAATCTTGAAAGTTCATAGTTTGTTGTATCTGTGTTTGGTTAATTTTGGATTATGGAATGAAAGGGTGTGTGTGTTATTGTAATCCTGACTTTTTCATACGAATTCACATGACTTGTTGGAATTTTTAACCAAAACTGCATTAGAATTTTCCAAGAATGGTTGACCAACAGACATTTCTGTGAATTTGAAACATACCACAAGATCCTAAAGGCATGTGAGGTGGGATGTAAAATGTGATTAAGAGTCTTATGTGTTAAATAAGGTATTGTGTGTTTGCTCCTATGATGAGTTGAATATGTTTGGATTTTCTCAACTAGCAGGAGGAAAATGGAAGGAAACAGCAATGAAGCTCCATATGACATAGAGAACCCTTACATGCCACTAGCTACTTCGATGAAAAAGCAGTTGGATAGCTTGTCTCCCCTGTCATCTGACTGTTGTATTTACAGAGTTCCTGAGCGACTGCGGCATCTAAGTGAAAAGGCCTACACGCCTCGGATAGTCTCTATAGGCCCACTTCACCATGGAAAGGAAGGCTTAAAAGCCATGGAAGAGCACAAAAGAAGGTACCTACTAGATTTTCTATGTCGGTCCAAAGTAAGCTTGGAAGATTATGTAAAGAAGATAAAGGACCGGGAAGCAAGGCTGCACAGTTGCTATGCAGAATCCGTTAAGTTTAGCAGTGATGAACTGGTAACAATCCTTTTAGTGGATGCCACCTTCATCATTGACCTCTTGTTGAAATACAGTTTCCCTGAATTGCGAGATGAAAATGACCGCATGTTTAACAAACCATGGATGTTACAAGATGTATGGCAAGACATGCAATTGATTTAAAATCAATTGCCCTTCTTCATTCTTGAGGATCTTTTCGATCCAAAAGAAGTTGCAGTCTCCTCTAACAGTAAGGATACTGAGAGGCTTTCAATAATTGATCTCCCTCTCAAATTCATCAAATCTCTAATGCATATTGAGGGCATGGAAGACAATTTGAAGAGAACATCTAAAGTAGAGCATTTTGTTGATCTTATAAGAAGTTTATGTCTACCACCAGACTCACATGAAGCTGGAGGGCAACTCAAAACTACAACCACACCCAGCATCATAGAGCTACGCCGAGCTGGAGTCAAGTTGAAGGTGAGATCGTCCAACAACTTATCCGACATATGATTCACTAATGGGATTCTGGAGATTCCAAAATTAGCAATAAGTGATGAAACATGGCTTACAATAGAAAATCTCCTTTCCTTTGAACAATACCAATGTATCGAGAACTACGTGTGTGATTATGTTTTCATCATAAAATGGTTTGCAAGCACCCCAAAGGATGTGAGGTTGCTTGTCCAGCAAGGAATTGTTGAAAACAAGCTAGGTAGCAGCAGTGAGGGGTGTGCTCTGATCCACAACATTGCTGATGGGGTTATCATGAACCCAAGTGACTTCTATTTTGCTACTCTATGTGAAGACCTGAAGAAGTACTGCAGAAGGCCTTGGCACAGATGGAAGGAAAATTTGGTAAAACACTTTTTCAACTCACCTTGGGCAACAAAAGAAATCATCTGTTATTTTACTCTCACTCACTCTCATACAAGCGGTGCGCGCTATTATCAATGTTGCCTCAATGTGAGTGTAAGAGAGTGCCTTTTGTTAGTGAAAGTAGTGTGCGTCTATGGTGATTCCAAATGAAGTGGTACTTGTTTTATTTGTTTGTCTGTAGTACTGTGGGGTAGTAGATTCATGGTTATGTTGTTGATATTTTTTACTTTCTTGTTAAGGGTGCTGTTATTTGTCTGCACAAATAAAAAAGGAAATTGTACAAAATCTGAAACCAGTATGGGCCATATGAGGTTTTGAGGAAATTTAGAGCTTGTTTGGGAAGATAATGAGAATGCCTCTGTTGATATTATGAGTGATTTACTCTAAACGCTTGTATAAAGAGAGGGTGAGAAACCAGCAAGTAGCCAGTATAGGTTCTGTGGGGACCTTCCATGGATATAATTTCACATGCAACAAAGAAAGATAAAGTGAGAAAAGAAAAAAAAAGAAAAAATCAAAAGTGAAAAACAGATAATAAAAAAAAAAGTAAAATAAAAAAGGAGAAAGACTGGACTTACTGTCTGACTGACTGGTGCAATTTATTGTTTCTATATATAATCCTGTTTTCATGCATCTACCAAATGAAGAAGTAAATTTGCTTATCTGTGGCTGGTACAAATACCATGAGGAGGAATCTCATCCTTACAACTAAGGTTTTAGAACAAAAAAGGAAGAAGGCTAAAAATCTTATATCACCTGCTCTTCTATAAGTCGCTTATTTTAGAAGATGTATAGCATTATGAAGGGGTTGTTCATGCATGGCATTATGACCAAGTTATGGCTAGCAATTCCAGGCCAGACAAAATATATGCATGGTTGGCAATCTTCTCATATTAATTAATGACATCAAGCACTCACAAATGGAGCTGAATTTCTTTCTTTTAACATATTTTGAGCCAAGTTGGGGCGATTTTGGATCTACACCTTTGTACAAAGGGAGGGAGAGAAACCAACAACTAGCCCCTGTAGTTGCTGTGGGGCCTTCCATGAATATAATTTTACATCGATTGTAACAAGGCATCAAGGATAAAGAAAAAGCAAAAGTGAAAAACAGAGAAAACATTTATAATTAAAAAGATAAAGGGAGGAAGACTTGACATAGAGACTTGCTGGTGCAATTTATGATTTCTATATAATCTTGTCTTGGATGGGATCTGAATTCGGCAGAACAATGTGGGGCTGAATGCATCTACCAAATCAAGGAGTAATTGGTCCCTGAAATGTACAAGAAAAGCCATAGCAAATTTTCTTATCTGTAGCACTAGCAGGTAATAATACTCCCCTCTGCTCTCTCCACCTTTGGCTCTCCTTTTGTTTTAGCTATAGTACTTTACTCCTCTCTACTTCCTATATTCTCGGTGCTTTTTTAAATTTTCTTCTTTATTAAACTTTATGGTGCAAAATTTTCTTGTATCTGTGTGGTTGGTTAGTTCCATAAAAATTCTTAAGGCATCTTATTGGGTGGGATGTGTAATTGTTGCAAGTATATATTAAGGTCATGGTTTCAATAAATTAAAAAGAAAAAGGTCTTGGTGTGTTTTCTCTTATATATGAGTTGGGCAGATGGAGGTATATTATATAATTGCAATGTTTAAATTTCCTCACCCATCTAGTTTGATTTTTCACATGCCATCTTGGAATTTTAACAGGGGAATATTTGTTAGACTCATTCACGTGGTTCCAGTAATTTGTAATTAATCATCCTCATTGCCATCCATATATTACAATAACAGCAACGTCATCACAAGGAAAATGGAAGGAAACAATCAAGCTGCTCCCAATGACATAGAAATCCAGTTGGAGCCATTAGAAACTTCAATGATAGAGGAGTTGGATAGCTTGCCTTCCCTGTCCTCTTCGTGTTGTATCTACCGAGTTCCTGAGAGACTACGGTGTGTAAATGAAAAGGCCTACACACCTCAAGTAGTCTCGATAGGCCCACTTCACCATGGAAATAAAGCCTTAAAAGTCATGGAAGAGCACAAAAAGAGGTACTTAAAGGATTTTCTACGCCGTACCCAGGCAAGCTTGAAAGATTGTATAAAGAAAATAAGGGACCAAGAAGTGAGACTGCGCAATTGTTATGCAGAAACCATTGAGCTCAGCAGTGATGAATTTGTAAGAATCATTCTAGTGGATGCCGCCTTCATCATTGAGTTCATATTGAAGTATTCTTTCCCTGTGTTGAGGGGTGAGAATGACCGCATATTTAACAAACCATGGATAAGAGCGGATGTATGGCGTGACATGTTGTTACTTGAAAATCAGCTGCCATTCTTCATCCTCCAGGATCTTTTTAACCGAATTACAGCCTCTGATTCTAGCAGTATTGAGAGGCTTTCAATAATTAATCTTTCTCTCCATTTCATCAAAGAGGAATTGACACAAATAGTGGGAGTGGAAGAGTACAACTTTGAGAGAATACGTTCTTCTCAAGTAGAAGCACAACATTTTGTTGATTTTTTAAGACTTATATGTCAACCACCGGACGATGGACGACGCTTGGAAACTGACACTTCTAGCTCTGCACCCAGCATGACAAAGCTGCATCAGGCGGGAGTCAAGTTTAAGGTGGGATCAACCCAAAGCACATTCGACATAAGATTCACTGACGGAATTCTGGAAATTCCAAAACTACTCATTGCTGATGAAACTGAGTTTATATTTAGAAATCTTGTTGCCTTGGAAGAATGCCATTACCTGCTTGGAGTTGGGAATAATTTCGTAAGTGATTATGTTATCATCTTGGATGATTTTGTGAACTCCCCAAAGGATGTGGAGTTGCTTGTTGAGCATGGAATTCTTGAAAATATGCTAGGTGACAGCAGTGAGGTGTCTACCCTCATTAACAACCTTGGCATTGGGGTTTTTAGTGTGGGGCCCAACAACTTCTATTATGCTAGTCTCCGTGAAGAACTGAACAAGTACTGTGATTCCACGTGGCACAAATGGATGGCAAATTTGAGACAAAATTATTTCAACACACCATGGGCGACTACTTCTGTCATCGCAGCTGTTGTTCTCCTCATACTCACTCTCATACAAACGATCTGCTCTATTATCTCTGCTATTAAAGGCGCATAACACATTAACACATGTGCGTAGTAAGGCCTCTCTAGCTTTCGCTGTTTTCAGTCTCTATCCTTCGTGTCCATAAACATCGATGGTCCATTTGATTTTTTGAGTGGTTGTAAGTGTGCCACATCACCTTGAGTAAGTGGGAAGGCTTGGGCTGTTTTCCACCGTGACTACAAGTCTACAAGCTTCTAAAAGGGACTATTTTGGTTGTTTTATTCGGGGAGAGCAGCAGAGAGAGAGAAAGAGTGAGGGGGCTGCCTTTTGCTTCTTCCTTTTGTAGAGATAGAAGCCGCACCAAGTGAGTAAGAGAGAGAGAGTGCTGCCGCACCTCTTTTTGTTCCTTCTCTTTGTGAAATTTGTTGGTGCTGCATGTACGTGTGGATAGTGCATGAGATCATATTTGCTTTGTTGAAACTTGTAACTAGCCTTTCTGTTATATAACCAATTGCCGTGGTCTGTACTCTATCACAATATACGTAGCAAATTAGTCATTCCAACTTAAATTTCATTAGATTTTAAAAGTCCAACAAAATTTAGTTGTTCCCAACTCAGATTTTAATGTATTACAAATAAATTAAGGTATTCCCAATTCAAATTTTAATGGATTTTAATAAAATCCAGGTGTCCCAAAAAAGTCATAAATTTCACTAAGTAGAGGATTTTAATAGATTTGGATACATTTTTTTACACATAAATTCTATGAGAATTCCAACAAATTCTCTTAGATTTTGATCGATTTTATAGATTTTAAAATCCATTAAAATTCATTAATAATAATTCATACAAGATTTTCATTTTGTTTGCTTTTCCTACTTTCTCTAATCAATTAGAAATTTGAAAATGTATGACACATTGACACATCAGTGGAGGGCAATCAAGGAAGAAATATAGTAAAGAACAAAAGTATTGTCAGAAAGGACTCGTGTGTTAATGTAATCCTGACTTTTCTCATAAGGAATTAATCACATCACTAGTTGTTCGAGACCACGTTGACCAACAGAGTTTTGTATGACTTTCGAGCATTTTGAGATGCAAGTATTAAGGTCTGTGTGCTTGCTCTTATGAGTTGCACAGAGGTATATAAAAATGAAATGTTTAGATTTTCTAAACCATCTAGGCTGATTTGGCATCTTGGAATGTTAGTAACAAAGTATTTATTGTTGTGGTGCCAGGAACCATCATCCTCGTCATCTATTCAATCACAACAACGCGTAGATAGAAAATGGAAAGAGGGAATCATGGTACATTAGTAACTTCGGTGAGAGAAGTATTGTATACGTTGTATCCACTGTCCTCTTCATGTTGTATCTACAGAGTTCCCAAGCGACAACGGCGTGTAAGTGAAAAGGCCTACACACCTCAGGTAGTCTCTATAGGCCCACTTCACCATGGCAAGGAAGACTTAAAACCCATGGAAGAGTACAAAAATAGGTACCTACAAGCTTTCTTAGAACGTACCACGCTAAGTTTAAAGGATTGTATAATTATGATACAGGCCAAAGAAGAGNTTCTTACAAATATAACCCTTGAGACATTGGATGATCTTGACGAAGTTGAGGTATGCTCATATCTTTTTTTTTTTTTTGTTATTTTGTACCATTAATATGATATTTTAAGCTTTTTATATTTTTATGTATTTTCAATAATTTTTTTTTTTGTATACGACATAGCTCTGTCATCCCAACTTTTTGCGCTTGCCTTTTGATTTAGCTGTATTTTTGTATATTGACTAAATTTTGTCCCATATCAACTTAGGGATAATGTACAATCTTTAATGTAGATTGTGCTAACTTGAGAAAATAAACCATTTTCTGCAATAATTTGAACAGTGGTATTGCAGTATCCTATGTTTCTGTTTGTGATCTATATGCTGTGCCTCTATCTGTAATTGGTTTTTGTAATTTTCCAAAACATAATTTCTGCAGATAAAATTTATGGACCTTTAGCTTCCCAAATGTAAAAAGCTATCTATTTCCGAATGCCTATCATAAGCGCCACTATGGGGACAGTTAAAAAAACTGTTGTGCTCCCTCAAAAAAGTGGTTTCGAGCATTTCTTTATTTCTGTGCAAACTGGAAAGGCAAGTGCAAAGTGCAAAGTGCAAAGTCAGTCAGTCTGACCATCTCTCGCCCCCACTACTCTTTCTTTCTTTCTCTCTCTTTTTCTGAGCCTTAACTTTTCACATTCTGAGCTCTGTGAGAGTTAGTGAGTCCTTTGGCAATAAGCAACTTAGCAAGAAACAATGGTGAAAGAAACTGAGTACTATGATGTCCTCAGCGTCAGCCCCTCGGCTTCCGAAGAGGAAATTCGCAAGGCCTATTATCTCAAGGTTCATTATTTCATATATATTCCTCCATTTTTCTAAATTTGATCAGATTGAAGTTTGATATGCTGTACATTTCAATATTTCATAATAGTTTTGCATTTATTTTTTAACTTCTTTTTAACCCTTTTCTCAGTTAATTTTGGTGCATTGGTATGATTCATATACAAGAATGAATAAATGAATTTCAACCATTAATTCTAAATTTATAATAGATATATTTTGTTTAATGTTCTTACCTTTCTTATGACCTTAGAATGGAATTATTTGTTGGTAGATCCCGCTTGTATGATAATGGGCTGCCTTCTTTTTGTCTATTTTGAAACATTAAGGACTGAGTGAAATGGGAATCTGATCGAGCTTCAGAAGAATATGAATATTTTGATTTCAAAATTATTAAGAGACCTTAATCACTTTATTGATATTTGATTACTCATACTAACACATTTTTTAAAACTTACATGTCACTTATGGGTTTATGCTTTCTTTTGTTCAAATCTTGGTGAACTATTTAACTTTGTTTAATGAGCGTTTTTATGAACTGGGAATCTTTTTCTGTATTGAAAACTCAAGAATTTAATAGGGAGAAGCTATGTGTATTGGTACAGGCAAGGCAAGTTCATCCAGATAAAAATCCAAACGATCCTCAAGCGGCTGAAAGATTTCAGGCAAGTCCACTGCTTCTAATTCTTCTTGGTAACAGCCCTTTTATGAATCAAATGGAGGCTAAATAATTATTGGTTTCCACCCTTTTAATAGAATCGGAGCCATCTAATTTTTCTTTTTCTTAAGCAATAAAATCAACTCTGATTCATTGCAGCGTTGCTCTGTCATTTATTTGCTCTGAAAATGGGTTGCTGCTTTTAAGTTTTTTTGTGAAGACACAGGCGCTATTATATTGTCTTATTAACGTGAGCCGTTTTATGTTGTATCACATATTTGTATGGTCTGTTTGTAAGATTAAGTTGGACATTCCTTGTTCATTTAGGAATCAGCAAATCACCAAGGTTTCTTAATGTACAAGCAAGTCGACTGTTATCAGAAAACCTTTTCATTATAGGACTAGGATACTTATACACTTGAAGGACTTATACAATTATACAAGACAAAGGAATTAAGTAATTGATGCATATAGAGTTCCATGAGGATTGTAAATCCGAGAATCCTTTCATGGGAGGGACTTGGTTTTCAGGGGACTCTATATAAGCATGGTCCCTGATCACACAGCAGGTAAGTAGTCTATGCATTCTGCCCCATTGCGTGAGAGACTCGAGCTGTGTTGATTGGAAGGCTGTTGCTGCTCACTTGTGTGCTTTAATCCAATTGCATAATGGCTTCACCAGGTCAGTATAGTTGTTTTCTGGTATTGGCACTGGAATGACAATTGGTCAATATGATAAGGCTTGTGTTTTGTGTATTGTGTGGATGTAATTATACTTACATGTGGTATCAGAGCCACCATACACAATTTAAAGACCAAGATTCAGCATATATCGTTGTTCTCTGCTTTAATACCATATTACATGAATTTAGTTTCTTCACTAAAATTTTTGGTTTTCTGGTTTATGGTTATTGTGATCTTTTAGGAATAACTCACATAAGTATATTTTTTCTTGATCCTGTGAAATACATGTCTTTTTTATATCATGCTTACAGGGGTATTTTAATTGCATAATGTTTTGATTGTATCTTAAGTTTTCATATCAATTTTTACATGTATTAAATTTATCTCTCAGTAATATGCATGTTTTATTTGTTGAGAATCATGTATATGTTTTTTCCTTTATTCCGCTGTGCAATAATTCTCTTTGCTTAACTCATTAAAAGAATTTTGATCTGACTCTTGATCATAGTTCTCATGTTGTCAGAAATCAAAAATACTTCTGCAACATGGAAACTATACTCAAGATAACATTTTTTTTTAGCACAGATCAAATAATAATAATTTTGCAATTATTAGACATCAGTTGGCATCATCAAAATTGGTATGCCATCTAATTACTGGAGGCCAGAATCGATTATGTCATGAGCTATTTATAAGATCAAGTTATTCTTTTGACTGTTCTTACTGCTAGACAAATTGCAGCAATGAATACTCGAAACAAGTGATCTTATAACAAACTCATGACATAATAAAGACTATAAAAGATCCTTGCTGCATGAACAAAAAATTTTGAGTTATACATCAAGGATCTTATGCAGTGTGGGGCATTTACAATACAGTTTTGTGAATCAAATTTTAGTATGTTTTTTGATTGATTCAGTTTAAAATGCAGCATCTATGAGTTTTACTAGCATTGAACCCCTCAATGGTCACAATTTCAAGAAGTGGAGGCAGGACATCGAAATTGTACTGGGACTCAATGATTTGGATTTAGCACTTAGGGAAGACAAACCAGCTGCACTAACTGCAACCAGTACTCAAGAAGAAAAGGTCAAGTTTGAAAAATGGGAGAAGGCAAACAGAATGTCACTTTTGATCATGAAGAGGGCTATGGCTGATATAGTCAAGGGAGGTATTGAGGACAATGCGAGTGCAAAAGCTTATCTTGAGGCTATCACTGATAAGTACAAGGAATCAGAAAAAGCAGAGACAAGCAACTTGATGGCTGCACTGACCACTAAGAAATTCGATGGAAAAGGTAGTGTAAGGGAATTTATTATGTCTTTAATTGACATTGCAGCAAAACTAAAGGCTCTAAAGATACCTATAGTTGATGAATTTGTTGTTCATCAAGTACTGTGTTCACTACCAGATCAATATGAACATCTCATCACTATCTACAGTGCTCAAAAGGAAAAATGGACTCTTAATGAGCTGATAGGGATGTGTGTTCAGGAGGAAGAGAGATTTAAAAAGGGCAAGGCTGTAGCAGAAGTTAATTTCGTCCAACAAGGAACCAACAACTCTGGTAAGAAGGTTTACAAAAACAATAAGAAAAATTTTTCTAAATCAAAAGGAACACCAGACCAAGGCAGCAGCTCCAAAACCACTCCAGATAGCCTCAAGGCAGTGAAAACAAATAAGTTTAAATGTTTTCATTGCCATAAGGCTGGCCACTTTAAGAAAGAATGTGATAAGTGGAAGGCATGGATGATTAAGAAAGGTAATCCTTACTGTTTCTACTTGGAAGTTAATCTTGTTGATTCTCCTATAAATTCTTGGTGGATTGATACAGGCTCACCCATACATATTGCAAATTCCTTGCAGGGTATCACAAGAAGGAGGACACCAAGGAAGGATGAAATCAACATCCGAGTAGGAAATGGGATGCCAGTAGCAGTCAAAGCCATTGGAGCTGTCAGCATTAGATTAGCAACTGGTTTTCTTTTAGAATTAGAGGAAGTTTTTGTTATACCTTCATTAAGAAGGAACTTAGTTTCGGTTGTTCAGTTGGTTAGGAAAGATATTAATTTTGCTATTAATAAAGATGGTTTGCAATTATCTCAATTTTCATCTGTGATTGGTAATGCTACACTGATAAATGATCATTGGAAACTTGTTTGTTCAGAAAATAATAACATAACAGAGATTAACATGTTATCTGCAAACAAGAGATCTAGAACAAATGAATTTTCTTCTATGTTGTGGCATAAAAGACTTGCACACATATCCAAAGAAAGGATGCAAGTTTTAATAAAGGAAAATATTATTCCCAAGCTTGATTTTTCGGATTTTGGTGACTGCATTGAATGCATAAAGGGAAAGACCACTAGTACTAGAAAAGTGGGAGCAAACAGAAGCACAAAGTTACTCGAAATCATCCACACTGACATATGTGGTCCTTTTTCGTGTAGAACCATCTGCAAGAATGCTTATTTCATTCTTTTCATAGATGATTTCTCTCGTTTTTGCACCATGTACCTTATTTCAGAAAAGTCCCAAGCTCTTGAAGTTTTTAAGATTTTTAAGACTGAAGTTGAGAAGCAATTGGGAACACAAATTAAGATTGTCAGGTCTGATAGGGGAGGAGAATTTTATGGCAAATATAGTGAAGCTGGACAACACTTGGGCCCTTTTGCACAATACTTGCAGCAACATGGAATACAGGCGCAATACACTACTCCTGGCACACCTCAACAAAATGGTGTTGCTGAAAGGAGGAATAGAACACTTATGGAGATGGTGAGGAGTATGATGTGTACAGCTGGACTACCTAAATTCCTATGGGGAGAGGCTTTAAAGACAGCAAATTATGTCACGAACAGAGCTCCAAGCAAGGTTTTAAACAAGACCCCATTCGAATTGTGGACAGGAAGAAAACCAGGCTTAATGCATCTTCATGTATGGGGCTGCAGGGCAGAGGCAAAATTTTACAATCTAGACCAAAAGAAACTTGACTCTAGAACTACAAGTGCATTTTTCATAGGCTATCCTGAAAAATCAAAAGGTTTTCGATTCTACTGTCCTTCTCACACCAACAGAATAATGGAGACCAACATAGCTAAATTTATTGATGAAGCAGTCTCATCAAATGAAGTGGCATTAAGTGACTTAGAGCTTTTGGAACTATCTGATAGAACACAAGTGCAAAATGAATATGTCGACTTGGCTTATTCCATACCAGACCAAGTTGTTCCTATGCCAGAGAATCCAGTCATTCAGCAGCCACAAGATGTAGCTCAGATTGACAATCCACAACCAGACATCAATCAGTTTGAACAACAAGTTGAAGATGCACCGAGAAGATTTTCTACAAGACAAAGAAAGTCAGCCTTGTCAGATGATTATGTGTTGTATTTGCAGGAAGTGGATTTCGACATTGGAGAAGAAAGTGACCCAAGGAACTTCACACAAGCAATTAATAATGCAAACTCTCAAAACTGGAATGAAGCAATGAAGGCAGAAATTGATTCAATGTATAAAAATGAGGTATGGGAATTGACTGAAGTCCCACAAGGTTTCAAACCAATAGGCAGCAAATGGATTTTCAAAACTAAAAAGAACCCTGATGGCAGCATAGAAAGATTCAAAGCAAGGTTGGTTGCAAAAGGTTTCACTCAAAAAGAAGGGATTGATTTCAATGAGACGTTTTCACCAGTTTCAAGCAAGGATGCTTTTCGGGTTATTATGGCTTTGGTGGCACATTTTGATCTAGAGCTACACCAAATGGATGTCAAGACAGCTTTTCTTAATGGAGAGTTAGAGGAAGAAATTTACATGTTACAACCTGAAGGATTCATAAAGAATGGACAGGAACATTTAGCTTGCAGATTAAAGAAATCCATTTATGGATTAAAACAAGCATCTAGGCAATGGTACGTAAAATTTGATTCAGTAATCTCTTCTTATGGTTTTCTAGAAAACTCATCTGATGAGTGCATATACCTTAAAGTGTGTGGGAGTGATTTTATTTTCCTAGTGCTTTATGTGGATGACATTCTGCTAGCAAGTAGCAATAAAGTCTTGTTACATGAAACTAAAGCTTTTCTGTCCAATAAATTCGAAATGAAGGACCTTGGAGAAGCCTCATATGTTTTAGGAATTGAAATTAAGAGAGATAGAAAGAATTTTCTATTGGGGCTCTCGCAACAAGCATACATTATGAGGGTTCTAAAACGTTTTGACATGCTGAATTGCAAGCCAGGAGATTCACCAATGTCAAAGGGAGACAAGTTCAGCAAGAAACAATGTCCTACAAATGACCAAGAAAGATTGTTCATGAAAGACGAGCCATACGCTTCACTGGTTGGGTCTCTGATGTACGCCCAAACATGCACAAGACCTGATTTAGCTTTTGCAGTAGGAATGTTGGGAAGATATCAGGTAGATCCAGGCCAAGCTCATTGGATTGCAGGGAAGAAAGTGCTCAGGTATTTACAGAAAACAAAGGACTACATGTTAGTTTTCAGGAGAGTGAAAGAACTAGATTTAATAGGCTTTTCGGATTCAGACTTTGCAGGGTGTGTGGATAGTTTGAAATCAACTACAGGGTACATTTTCATGTTTGGAGGAGCAGCAGTTTCATGGAAAAGTGTAAAGCAGACTTTGACAACTACTTCTACCATGCAGGCTGAATATGTTGCAGTTTATGAGACAGCAGTACATGCTATTTGGTTAAAGAGTTTTATGTTAGAGGCCAAAATGGTTAAGTCAGTATCAAATCCCATCAGAATATATTGTGATAATAGTGGGGCTGTTAGTTTCTCGAAGAATAGCAAGAGGACCTCGAAATCTAAACACATTGGCACAAAATTTTTAATGGTAAGAGAGAATGTAAAAGCTGGAGAATTGCAAATAGAGCATGTCAATACCCAAGATCAGCTAGCAGATTCTTTTACTAAAGCATTGGCAGTAAATGTTTCAAACGACATGTTGCAAGCATGGGAGTTCTTGAGAGCTTAGATGCTGCACTTCAGTGAGAATTTTAGGAATAGTGGGAGACATTCATAAACCCATTTAATCATTTCATTTTGTTCCTATATATATATATATAAGTTGGTTTACTGCAATTTTAGTTGAGATTGCAGAAACTAAGTGCTTGAAGTTTTCAAATTTTAGCATTTTGAATTTAAGAATTACTTTTGGATATGTTGAATTGAAATAGACCAATCATGATTTTAGTTTTGTCTATTTAATTTTTCTTAACAAATTCCTATTTTAAGTTCAGTTTTGTATACATACATACATAAATGATATCAGCATGAATATCTATTTGGTTTTGACTAAGTCTTACAGTAAATGCAATCAGTGATATAAGTCCACTGATTGATCATGCATACATGAATCTTGCCATTGAGTTTAATAATTTTTACATACAGGAATGTAGAATTTACAGAAAGGACCGAGTTTACAACATTCTTGTAAACTAAATTTTTCTTTTTCATATCTTGTGAATGATTTTTGAGAGATGCATTGTAGATATCAATGATTATGAATGGTTTGAGCATGTTTAATAGCTCTGTTACTGCTCATAGTCTGATATCCAACATTGCATCTCATGAGAATTGATCTAAATTTGGTTCTGTATAACAAGTCTAGTGCACCTACAGATTGCTTAAAGTGCTAGGTGAATTTTGACAAGGAACAATGACTGTCCAAGTGGGAGAATGTAAGATTAAGTTGGACATTCCTTGTTCATTTAGGAATCAGCAAATCACCAAGGTTTCTTAATGTACAAGCAAGTCGACTGTTATCAGAAAACCTTTTCATTATAGGACTAGGATACTTATACACTTGAAGGACTTATACAATTATACAAGACAAAGGAATTAAGTAATTGATGCATATAGAGTTCCATGAGGATTGTAAATCCGAGAATCCTTTCATGGGAGGGACTTGGTTTTCAGGGGACTCTATATAAGCATGGTCCCTGATCACACAGCAGGTAAGTAGTCTATGCATTCTGCCCCATTGCGTGAGAGACTCGAGCTGTGTTGATTGGAAGGCTGTTGCTGCTCACTTGTGTGCTTTAATCCAATTGCATAATGGCTTCACCAGGTCAGTATAGTTGTTTTCTGGTATTGGCACTGGAATGACAATTGGTCAATATGATAAGGCTTGTGTTTTGTGTATTGTGTGGATGTAATTATACTTACACTGTTACCCTTCTTTTTTTTTTCNCTTAAACAAGCATGCATTTGTAAGTATGATTGTGCATGTAAAAGAGTATTATATGCCAAATTAGATATGGTAATTAAACTTTGTATATGGATGCTTGGGGTGGGAGCTGTGGAGAGATGTGNATTTGCAAGTACTAGGTGAAGCTTATCAAGTTTTGAGTGATCCAGTGCAAAGAGATGCATATGATCGAAATGGAAAATATTGCATATCTAGGTAGAATACTCTTGTGCTCACACACACACACACACTATATTGTCCTATCACAGAATTGTCACTTGAGCTCTTTATTGTGTAAAGGAAATGAAAATGTTACAGTTGCTTATAAAATTATACTTGCTTACAATCTTTGCGTCTTGCCTTTACTCATCTACACATTCTTGACATAAATTATGGCTTCATTTGGTGTAGTTGCTTTCTGACATCAGACTGAATCAACTTAACTTTGTTAAATGTAAACAGTCCAGTCCATATATATACAAGAAAAAAAAATTCCATAGTTGTGATTGCACAATAATAGTTAAAACAATTTGTTGTTCACAGAACTTTCTCTACATTATTTGATGTTTGCTANATTGATTACTTTGTTAGATTAGCTTGGGGATATTAATGATTGATAGGCTAGCTTTGCTGGATAATACTTTTGATATATGGCAGCAATTTGGTAGATTAGATTGATGCTTGATATTTTGGAAAGGCATATATGGAGGGTTTTTGTGTATGGCATGGTTGGTTTTGTAAATGGAATTGGGTTAAGGTATATATACAATTACTATCTTGAAATATCTTATATTATTTGGTATTTTATAAATTCCAATTCTTTATTATTTTGAATGGTATTTTGTAAATGTATAATTTATTAGAAATGTTAATTATGATGGGAATCAATTTGGNTCTGTTTCAGATCATTTTATTATTGAGTTGGCTTTGCCTGCTCTGGATTTTCATGAACTGAATTACCTCCTATTGGATCATACTATTCTTATCATGCTTACGTGGTTGCAATTCATGTTCCACTTAGTTGTTGCTTTAGTTGTGGGTGGGGTGCTTAGCCNGGAATCAATTTGGAACAATGGTTGTACCAAAACAATCTATCTCATCAGATTGTGCATTTTTGTTTATAATTGCATTGTGGTCAAAGACAATTGGGAGCTTCTTAAAACAGATGTAAACAGGCACATTATACAACAGTTTTTCAATCAAAAGCGTGGTCTATACCCTTAACTTACAATTGTTCAATATCAGAAACCATTGTCTAATCCATAAGCATACCATACAAACCTTAAAAAGCCATTGTGCTAAATGCCTTCATACAACAGTTTCTAACTCAAAACCGATGTACCAAATAAGTATATACAATAGTTATATGGTTAAAACCTGATGTTTTTAATGCATTCATACAACGGTTTCATGTAAACAACGTAGTATGAAAGACCTATAGACATGGCAGTATACCTATTTTCAATAGCCTACACAACGGTTATTATCAATAAATCGTTGTCTTCATGGGTATTTCACCTCGTGTTTGTATCTAAAATAGTTGTAAAACTCATGCTTTACATAAGGTAACCGTTGCTTGACATATATCTACACATCGGTTTTTACATATAAACCGATGTGTAGGTTGGCACTCAACAACGGTATCTTCCAAATCATTGATTTTAAAGGTTGTATATACAACGGTGGTACATCTATAACTGTTGTGTAGGTGCACCAGGACAACGGATTTTATCCGTTGTCTATTGGGGGTATGAATAGACATCGATCGATTAGACGACGGTAAATTATAAACTCAGACAACGGTGAAAATCCGTTGTCTAATTGCTATTTTGTAGTAGTGTTCGTTTCAGCTCTGTTATGCAACAAAAAACCCAAAGTTGCAAGCTTTGTCACTTATTCAGATATCCCTTAAGGGGAAGGTAATCGAAAATGGTCAGAGGTAGTTAATCCCACGCAGTTATAGTCACCGATCTCCTAACAGCTGACGCCTACACCGACGGAAATAGTGTGGCTTAGCACGTCCTCCAACCTCCATCAAATTGAAACCCATGGCTTTCAATTTGAACTTTCCCTCTTTATATTCCCCATTCTGCTCATTTCGGTCATAGGTTTGTGAAGCTAGATCTATGGAGGCCAAGCCAACGTGGTTTGTGAAGTTGCAGATCTATGGAGGCAGTGGAGACGGGGCAAATCTATGGAGACTAGGGCAAACCTACGGAGCCGAGATCAGATCTATGGAGGCTGGGGCTTATCTTTGGAGGCGGGGTGAGCTATGAAGGCAGTGTAAATCTATGGAAGCGAGATCGAACAAACGTTGTCGAGGTCGAGTCATGGGCCATGGCCCATTCCGAAAATTCCTCTGTTTAAAATCCTGAACTTCTTCACTTCAAGTACAGTTCTTGTCCAGTCATGGCAACAACCTTTTGAAATCCATTTTTAGTTGGTTTCTTGTTGTGTGTGTGGGTGTGTGTACGCGGACTAGTCTCCAACACCCTCTAATTGTATCAACATAATACTTGTCAGGTACTTGGAGGACTCTGCAAATTTTGCCAACTTCGGGTTCATTTGTGTTGAAATGTTGGTGGATCAAATATTGAGCCGCCCAAATGAGGAGAATTTTCACTCGATTAAGCCCTACATTTGTGAAATTAGGTAAGGGCTAAACCACAAGACATACCATTGTCATTTTGCAGGAGCGCGCTCTTTCAGCTTCAGGCATGTATGTACTGCTAGCCTTCTCATTATGGATTTGCAATGATGCTTCTTTATTTATGAATTCAAGTAGAAAATTTTCTAATTTCAATTTAATTAATTGTGCTTCTTTGCATATGAGCCTAGTATTTCTCTCTATGTTTTTCTTGTTTTTTATTTTTTTTTAAATTTTTTTTTATATGTTGCTTCATATCTTTATTAGTTTACGAGAAAAAGTAAGGAAATAGTGGATTGCTCTTTTAGAAATAGAGACATTTGAGCTTTATGGTGAATTGCAGCTTTTATCAGTTTTTTTCTATAGATGTGTGTGTATAGCAAATACGCTAAACAACTTTCACTTCCTTTATAACATAGAGTATTTTCACTTGTAAAATAGGTACATCCCTGCTGAACTTGGTTAGTTATGCAACATGGAATACTTGTAATTGAAAGACAAAATTCTATGATCATACTACTGTGTTTTGTAATTTTTTTTTTTTTTAATTTGTGGAGTGAATCAAGATTTTTTTTTTCTATCCTTAGAATATTCATTTATTTATTTTGATGTTGAGTGATTGATTAGTAGCCTGTGCATACACAATCTCACAGGGGCAATTCTCTCACATGGGCACATAACCAGGATGCTTTCCTTGTAAGTCTATACCATTAGACAAGTTTTGTTCCTTCCTTTTGGTTTCTTTTGTATGGTGACTTACTCTTTTAATTCAATTACCATATTGCAGACCTATATTGGCTTTGCTATGATTCTTTTTATGGTTAACATGACTTTTAAGCTTTTACCTCAACCCGATTCTCTGGATCATCTAACCTGAATCTTCGAAGACTCGTACAGAAATAGTAAGTTTTTTTCGCAAGTGTAAATGTAAATTTTACTTTCTTTGTTGAATTTATTATTGATGTGACCCTTGTATACCATTGTATGGTTATGACTATTTACAGTAGTATATTGATACAGACTCTTGGGTCAATTGGGTTATGACATATAATTGAGGAAGAAAATTTTGAACAATTCGAGAACTAAGTAGGTTTCATTTACACACTCACTTTCATTCACTCTTAATATATAAAACATTTATTCATTTTATTTTGTTTTTATTTTTATCTTTCTTTATGCATTTTATGTTCATACTAGTGCCATGGTGAAATGCTTAGAACAACAAGTCTATTTAATTGTCTTTTCCATACATTCTATAGTGCCATGTGTGTTCAATCTGGGGTTTGGTTACTTAAATTTTCAGCTGTTATAGTGTATCTCTTACATGAGTTACTTTATTATTGTGTAAGCAATTTGAGAATATAGGTGTGGTGAATTGTTTGATTATACTGAATGCAAATTGTTTATATAATGTTGGTAATCAATTTGAGTAGTGACTTAGTGTTGTGAATTTTGTGACTATACTGAATGCAGAATGTTTATATGTGTTGGTTCTTATAAAGAAAACAGGGGTTGAAGTCATGTGTGAATATAGAATTAATGGTTATCAGTTGCCTAAAATAAACTGCAAACCCTCAAAGGAATTGAAGGACTTTCTAAGCTCACTGTAAGTATTCACAATTCATTTTTTTTTTCATATTTTTGTGGTACAATCCAACAAATTTCATTTTGTAGTTATGTGAGCTTTACATTACTAGTAGGATCTTGAGCTTGGTGTAGGGGATCCAGAAGGGGATGATAGTGCTGTAAAGTGGATTATTTTGTTTTTGTGAATGTGGTGGGGGCTGTGAATTTAGGTTGGTGAACAAAGATCAGTATAAGGTTGTAGTTTTCTGCTTAAGTGTATTTGTACAGCAGCACATTTGGAACACCAGAGGTGTTTTGTAATGGATGATCTCTATGCATATACATGTAATTGCTTTTGGATCAACTTATGAGTTTTCTTGTGTATGAATTACTGCATTATTTTCTTGAGTCCATTTTGAATGATTTAAGCATAAGTGGAGTACAAAGTGAATCCTATAAGATGTCTCTGGATCTAGTAGCGGAGCTGGTCAGCAGCCCACTTGAGCAATTTGCCATTCTCCCATTGATTCCTATGAATATAGGAAACTTGTATTTCTCATTCACAAATCCTTCTTTGTTTATGCTGCTAACTCTCATGTTGTTCTTTAATTGGTTAGCAAGAAGCACATTTGGAAACCATGTCCAAAACTACATTAGGTCCAATCCAATTTTAATTCTGCTATGCATATGGATATTACAAACAAAACCATTTTCAATTTGGAAATCCTTATTTGTTAAGCAACTCCATTTTGCAGTAGCTGCCAACTCTCATATTCAAACCAATATCCCAACTAATTTGTAAGTGTAGCTTAAGAATAGCACTGACTAACACATTAGTTTCTATTGTGGCTGTCAACTCACTGTCAGACATCAGATTATACAGCCACCTTACTAAAACAGGTGGTGCAGAAAGTCTTTAGCGACCCCAACCCCTACATCCTTTGGCTTAAGTGTTGCTGCACAGTTGCTAATTGATTGTGCAACTCTAAATGGTTGTTTAGTGGGCAATAGAGCTAGGAAAAAAAAGGTTGGGGTTGTTCTGTTTTCTTGTAGTGCTTGTTCTTGATGCCTACCCACATAGCCAAATACAAACCTAATAGCTATATATGTTGATATTGCCTTCCAGATCAAGTCTAGCATTCAAGTTGCAGCAGAAAATAATGATCAATCCTAATTAAATACAAATTATGAAAATAAACTAGTTTTGAAGGATATGGGACTAAAGAAGAGTTAATATATGAAATTTTAGGTTTCTACATCTGGGGCTGAATTTTGTTTTTTTCTTATAAAAAATAAGAATAGGTTTTTCTGGGGTTGAAATCTTTTTTTATAAATTTATTAAAAATGTTGAACTAATATTTGATAAAGCTTATGTGGCAAGTGGATTATGACATGTGTTTAATAAAATTAAATATTTAAGTTAATATAAAATTATAAGTCATTGAGGCACAATTGAGGCAGCCTAGCACTCCCCTTTGAATGAAATTCTAATCCTTTGAGGTTGCTGTCAAAGCTAGCCCTCTTTCTACCTTATGTACGTGTTGTGTTCTTCCTTTCATTCTCTGCAGTTTCTAGCTGAACTGCATCAAACAAAAGCTCTTTAATTTCTCTGTTTATATGAGATATATAGATCGATCACAATCCCAGGTCCCCTCTTCATCAGATCATGACACGCAGTGCATAGAGTATTGCTTAATTAGTGTGTGTACTGTATGATACAATTTGAGCTTTCTGAGCTTAATTTTCAAGGGCAAAGTTTGGCAATTTCAGGCTGCAGACAAAATATATGGCTGGCAATCTTCTCATATTAATGACATCAATTAACCACTCACCTACCGTGCTCTACAATATTGGAAGAATAGTGGTCCTGTATTGATGGCATATATGTGTACCGTGTACGTGTGTGGTTGAATTAGGCAGATCATTATTGTTGTGTTTAATTGATGTCATTAATATTGTAGAGTACGGTAGGTACATGAGTGGTTGATGTAATAATATTGTAGAGTACAGTTCGTACGTGAGTGGTTGATGTCATTAATAAATGTATTTTATTAATAATGTAACTTGGACTTTGCTTAATTAGTGATGAGCTCAAGCATGTGCTTAGTACTTGACATAAGAGTTTTCAAAGCTGCAAATTGATTTTTAAGATGATTATTATTAATGAAGGCAAAATTTTAGCAAAATCACTTTAACTATACCATGTTAATTTCACTCTTGAAGATTTCGATTTTATTTTGTCCTAATTATTTCGCACTTGAGATAAGTTCCATAAGATTATATAAATATTATTTTAATCTTATAAATATTATTTATAGACCGGCCATATTAATATCTGAGCCCATGTGAACGGGAGTGAACCCAGAACTTGGACGCCCCAAACGTTTTTTTTTTTGGCCAGGAACACCCCAAACGTTGTTAGTTGACCTCAAATCTAAAGCAACTTGTTCCTTCTTTTATTTGGGGGTAAATAGAGCAACTTGTTCTTAAATATGATGATATATATAGCTCATGATCACTCATCATCCTGCTATTATTAAGCATTATAAAAAATCTAGTCTCAGCTGTAATGGATTTTTAATTCAAACTGGAGAAAGACCTGCGTAGTCAACATATAAAATTAAAAGCTATTTGTTCGTACACAACATTAGAGAAAATTTCTACTGGTTTTCTAATGATATTACTGGAAAGTTATGTAACTTTGATTTTTCTTAATTAGTGATGAGCTCAAGCATTTGCTTAGTACTTGACATAAGAGTTTCCAAAGCTGGAAATTGCATTTTTAAGATGATTATTATTAATTAAGGCAAAATTTTAGCAAAATAACTTTAATTATACCCTGTTTCACACTTGAAGATTCCAATTTTATTTTGTCCTAGTTAAGGACTATAATTTATTGTCAATTAATTTTAAAATGAATGTCTAAATTCCTTCACTTAGTTGATTTTTCTTCTAAAGAAACTTGTTCCTTTTTTTTTGCAATTGGGTGTAAATAAAGCAACTTATTCCAAATTAAATATGATATAGCTCATGATCACTGTGCTATTACTAATGGAAATTTCAAAATCTNGCTTATCTTTGTGCCACCTCATGTCACTTGCAGTATGTGTCGACATGTACAATCGTTGCAACCTTGGCTTAAGTGGGAAATAACGCAACACCTTTTGCGGAATCTGTTTCTTTCTCTCTACAGACTTGTTCTTATATCTCGGTTCATTGCACACAGGGCATTTATCCTTCCCTTGGTGTTCTTTGTAAAACAATACACAATCATTCTTGCATGCATGAATCTTTTCATATCCCAAACCGAGATCTTTCAACACCTTATTCGCAAGATAATGGGTTTCAGGTATATGATTGTTCTTTGGAAGCATTCGTTTCAAAATCCCCATCAACTGATCATAACTTCGATTCGAATGTTGATTAAGTACTTTCCAATGCATTAACTCCACAACAGCAGTTAGCACTGAGAACTCTTCACAACCAGAGTACAATTCCCGCTGAGCTTGTTTCAACAATCTCTCGTACTTATCAAACTCTTCTCTTTGGACTTCGGGCAACCCATCATCTTGATCCATATTATCGCTCTCTGTATCATCCTGACTGACTTCGTGATCTAGCGATGCATATGGATAAGCATCGTTTATTATGCCCATCACTTGGTCATTATCATCAGCAACAGATTCAGTAGGCTGCAGAATTGTTCGGGTCTCCGAGGACGTCGAAGCATAAACTCTCGGATCACCATGATAATACCATGTCGTATAGTTGTGTGACATCTCAAATCTCACCAAATGAATTCTGACTTCACGCACTGTCTTCCATAAAGAGTTGTTACAATTCCGGCACGGACACCTTATATTATTCTGAGCATTGACATGTTCCTGTGCAACTTGGATAAATGACTCGATCCCATACAAATATTCATCACTAACACGATTCGTATTACGTATCCACTGTCGGTCCATGATGCCTGTTTCCATATTACACGACAATTAGAAAACGATGCGTCACCATTCTTCGTCTCCTTATGCCTCCGGTAAGGGCCCTATCCCATTCGAGAATGCACATATGTGTCGTGGTTGTTGGCTCACACGACGTAGTTTCGATCTGGGAAAATTTCGGCAGCATCTCCCTATGGTTCTCCAAGTGCACGACGTAGATATTTAAAACAAATATCTAGTATGCACTCGAAGAACACATAAGGAGATGTTGCCGAAATTTTCTCAGATCAAAACCACATCACATGAACCGCTAACCACAACACATAATTGTGCACTCCCAAACTGTCCATGGGTAATTTGGACAATTCAAGAATCATATTGGAGCGCAGTCACGCC
>QANW01005609.1:3967698-3986018 GCA_003254865.1 Dryas drummondii | reverse complement strand
TTAAAACCTTGTAGCTTCAATAATTGTGAAGACCACAACGTGATTATCACAATCAGAGCCATTCTTCATATATGTTCATACTCAAAGATCAACCCTGCAAAAAATCGGCTCAATCGGAGTTCATCTACCCGTTCGATTATTATTATAAGAATCAAAATCGTTCATACATCCTAAATGCTAAACCTAATTTCTACATCTCCAATTGAGTTAATTTTTTGCATGGATGATCTTTGAGTGAGGCACTAAGGAATGATCGGTTCGGATCGTTAAAAACACAATACAAAAGTGATCTTCTACATACAAATACACTTAAAAAGTATAATTATATTAACTTTTGGGTAGAAATTTTGGTGATTCAACAATTTGTGAAGACTACAATGTGATTTTAACGATCGAAACCGTTCATTCTATTCGTTTATACTGGAAGATCATCCCTGCAAAAAATCGGCTAAATCGGAATTCATCTCATACTTCGATTCGTATTAGAAAATTTACAATCGTTCATAAGTTCAACCACCGTTACCTAACTTCTACATCTCCGATTGAGCTAATTTTTTGCATGGATGATCCTTAAGTGGGGAATTAAAAAATGAATGGTTATGATCTTTGGAAATACAATCGTATAGTATGCTATTACATATATAAAATTGTAAACAAAAAAATATTATTACTTTGGGCGAGGAACTACAAATTTCGTCGCCCAAAGTGATCTTGGGCGAGGAACCTAACATTTCGTCGCCCAAATAAACTTTGGGCGACAAATTGTGAGTTTCCTCGACCAAACCATTATTACAAAACAGGATGATCCTTTGGGCGACGAACATATTTCGTCGCCTAAACGCATTTTGGGCGACGAACATAATTGCGTCACCCAAAGTGTCTTTGGGCGACGAAATGTATATTCCTCGCCCAAATGAGTTTNAAAATGAGTTTGGGCGACGAAATATTTTGTCACCCAAAGTACGTTTGGGCGAGGAATATACATGTTTGTCGCCCAAAGACACTTTGGGCGACGAACATGTATATTCCTCGCCCAATGTATTTCTCAATTAATTGTTTGTTGTTAATGTTTAGGCGACGAAATGTGTTCGTCGCCCAAAGTAACTTTGGGCGAGGAATGTGTGGTTCGTCGCCCAAACCTTCTTTGAGCGACGAACATGTTCGTCGCCCAAACCTTTATGACTTTGAGCGACAAATTTTCTTGTTCGTCGCCCTAAATTGCTTTGGGCGACGAATATATGTTCGTCGCCCAAAGTTTGGTCGCCCAAATATGTTTTTCTTGTAGTGAACAAAAAAAAAATCATAAAAAGAAAAAAAAAACTCGATCTCAGTGATCTGATCAGTTCACCCGTTCTTCTAAAGCGACTTGTTGGTTTTTTTGGTAAATTAAAGTAACTTGTTCGTACACATCATTGTGCTATTAATAAGAGAAAATTTCTACTTGTATATCTACCATAGGAGCAAACCATCAGCTGGATTGAGCTTTTTGTAATCAAGTCAGCTACCAAAGGCAAAACAAGCTTGGTCTTCTTATACGTAGCAGGTGCGAATTTGATCATTTCCATCTCTGTCTTTCTCTTTTCTCAATTCATAATCTTTCGAAAGCCTTGGTTGTATCCGGCCTTTTCCATTGTTATATATATATATATATATGTTTGCACAACGCACCATTTTCTTGAGGCTTTTATGTTTAATTATTATGTTCCATGGCAGTTGGAAATTGGATTATTAATTTAAGCAAAGAATCCTAGTGCCTTCTGTCTTTTTTCTTCTTTACATACTCATGTCGATCAGCTAGCTTCATTCTTGGCCCCCAAAAGCGAAAATCCTTTTTCCGTCGGTAAAATAACAAATCCGTCGAAAAAAGAATGACTGTCAATTTTACCAACCATAAGTAGAAATGCATTTCTTGGCCCCCAAAAGCGAAAATTTGTCCCTACAAAAAAAATCCTTTTTCCGTCGGTAAAAATAACAAATCCATCGAAAAAAGAATGACCGTCAATTTTACAAACTATAAGTAGAAATGCATGTCCAAAAATGGCAAACCGTCGCTAATCATGGACATACAGTACGTGTAGTGATGAGGAAATTAAATTATTAGCAACGGGAAACAGTCAGTAAAGACATTTACAATGGTTTTGAGTCACCGTCGGTAATAGTCATTTCTTTTTAGTAATGTGCATTAATTCTTGTAATTAAGATTTTTCATTTTGTTTCGTTTTCCTACTTTCACAACAACTGATTGGAATGTGTTGAAGACATGAGTGGAACTGTGGAGGGAAATGAGGAAAGAAACATATATAGTCAAGAATAAAAGGATTGTTGGAAAGGGTGTGTATGGGATTGATATAATTAAGGGGGTGATTTTGATATTAGTCCATTAAATTGCATTTTTTGAGAGTCTAACACCATTACTTTTTTTTTTTAATAGTTAAAATTCATATTTAAAATCCTACTCCACATAGGATAACAATATTTCATTAGATTTATGCTATTTACAAATTAAAATTATGCCGTTATGTAATTAATATTTGTTTTCAAATTGTGTCACTCTTTAATTGCCATTAATTCTCCAATTTTCCTAGAAAATAAATCTCCTAAAATTCATTAAAACACTTAATTTAAGGCGTGTGATAATTAAAATTCATTAAATCTCCAATTATATATATAATTGAGTCAAATAAGGAACCTACAACTAAGAATTGTTTGTAGGTTCATTATAATGTAGGTGTTTTTAATTCATATAGGTTCATTATTTTGTCTAGGTTATTATTACTAAAAAAAACTAGTAGGCGCAAAAAATAAACATGAAAAAATTAGTTAGTGTACAGAATAAACATGAAAAAAAAAAAATCTAATAGGTGCACAAAACAAGTATCTTCGTTAATCTTATATTCTTTTTTGGGTAGTTTTTTATTATTAATATTATATAAATTTGATATTAAATATGATATAGCAAAAATAATTTTCAAAATTAAAAAAAAAAATGTTCAAAGTTGAAACAAGTAATTAACAATAATATCGTTTTAATAAAAAAAAACTGAAATATTATTAATTAATGGAGATAAATAACATTAACTACTTGTAATATTACCTAAAATATGGTAAAGGGTATCTTAGGAGAAAACAAACTTTTAGTTTTAAATTAAGCTGACTCATCCAATAATATAAGGAAAGTTGCTTATGTGGACACTAGTCAAAGGGTTAAACTTTCCAAAAAAAATTATGGTGGGTTACTCTTAGGAAAAAATATGTTTCGGGTGGTTTATCCTAATTTACTATATAATTAATCCTGACTTTTTCATATACAGACTCACATGACTAGTAGCAACTTTTTAACCAAAAAAACTACCCTATAATCTTCCAACAATGGCCATGGAAAGTATTCATCTTTTTGGTGCAGGAAAATAAAGGGAAAACCTTTCTTTCCTTTTGTCCTTTTTTTTTTTCTCTTCTCATTTTTCCCATTTTGGTTTTCTTTTCTTCTCTTTTAGAATTATTAGAAGGAAATGGAAGGAAGCAGAGGCATTCCATTAGTAACTTCAGTGAGAAGGGAGTTGAATAGTTTGTCTCCCCAGTCCTCTAACTGTTGTATCTTCAGAATTCCTAAGCTACTAAGACGTGTAAGTAAACAGAGCTACACACCTGAGGTAGTCTCTATAGGCCCACTCCACCATGGCAGGGAAGGATTAAAAGTCATGGAAGAGCACAAAAAGAGATACCTACGAGATTTCATAAGTAGGACCGGGGTAAGTTTGGAGGAATGTATAAAGAAAATACAGGACAAAGAAGCAAGACTGCGCGGTTGTTATGCAGAACCCATTGAGTTTAGCCGTGATGAATTTGTAAGAATCATTCTAGTGGACGCTGCCTTCATCATTGAGCTCTTATTGAAGAACCGACGATGTGATGACCGCATGTTTGAAAAACCGACGACGATGCGTGTTGTACGGAATGACATGATGTTGCTTGAAAATCAGCTGCCATTCTTCATTCTCGAGGATCTTTTTTACCCATACCAAATTACACACTCTCCTAACATTTCAATCATTAGTCTTTCTTACAGATTCTTCAAAATGGGATTGCAAATAGTGGAAGTGGAAGAGAACAATTTGGCGAGAATATGTTCTCCTAAAGTAGAACATTTTGTTGATTTTATAAGAACTTTATATTTGCAGCCAGAGAAATCAGATGCAGAGAGACCACATGAAGAGAGATCAGAAGCTTGGAAACGCACAACTATAACCACACCCAGCATAACAGAGCTACACCGGGCTGGAGTCAAGTTTGAAGCTGAATCAACCAAAAACTTATTTGACATACAATTCAGTGGAGGGATTTTGAAAATTCCAAAATTAAAAATAAATGATGACACAGAGCTTGAATTCAGAAATCTCATTGCCTTTGAACAATATAATTGTTTGCCGAATCACATAATTGATTATTCTGTCATCATGGATGGTTTTGTGAACACCCCAAAGGATGTGGAGTTGCTTGTGAAGTATGGAATTGTTGAACATTGGCTAGGTGATAGCAATGAGGTTTCTACTCTGATTAACAGACTTGCCAATGAGGTTGGTGTGAACCGCAATGATTTCCTTTATGCTACTCTCTGTAAAGAGCTAGACGAGTACTACAAAAAGTCGTGGCACAAATGGAAGGCAAATTTGAGACAGAATTATTTCAATACACCATGGGCAACTATGTCTGTCATTGCAGCTGTTTTTCTCCTCATACTCACTCTTATACAAACGGTGTGCTCTGTTATCTCTGTTACTCAAGCATCAAGTAATATGCATTAATTTGGAGGCTCATGTTTGATGGGTTGAAGAGTGGCTTCTGTCAATTTGTCTGTGAAAGTCATATCTCTTCTCTACTTCTTATATTCTCTGGGTGCTTTTAAATTTGCTTCCTGTTTTTTTTTGGTGAGAAAATTTGCTAGTTTCATTAAGCTTGAAGGTGCATAGTTTTCTAGTATCTGTGTGCCACAGAAATTAAGGCATGTTGGGTGGAATGTGTAATTGTTGCAAGTATATATTAGGGTCTTGGTGTGTTTGCTCTTATATATGAGTTGGGCAGATCAAGGTATATATAATTACAATGCTTGGATTTTCTCACCCATCAAGTTTGATTTTGCATTTTGTGATGTTTCCTAAATTTATGGTAGGAGCACATGTCGTCTTAATTACAAATTTACAATAGGAGGAAAATGGAGGGAATCAATGAAGTTGCTCCAAACGACATAGAAAACCCGTCCGAGCCATTACAAACTTCAATGATAGAGGAGTTGGATAGCTTGTCTTCCCTGTCCTCTTCGTCGGTGTAAATGAAAAGGCCTACACACCTCAAGTAGTCTCGATAGCCCACTGAAGAAATCTAGGCATTCATTCCAAAACTAATTGGCAATAGAAGGAGTAGCACAAATCCTTATAAGCCACTAGCAAAGCCCTTACATTTTCAATGTGGGATTTCTCTCAACACTTCTCCGCACGTGTGGCGTCATTTAAGCTTAACACGTGGACAATTTAATTGGATGACGTGGGAGCACATGTGGCCGTTAGGCGCATCACGTAGATAACTTACTCTGATACCATGAAGAAATCTAGGCATCCATCCCAAAATCAATTGGCAATGGAAGAAGTAACTCAAACATTTATAAGCCACTAGCAAGGCCCTCATATTTTCAATATGAGATTTCTCTCAACACCCACTTCACCAAAAAATTGAAGATGTAAGTCGTGCACCCAACATGACAAAGCTACGTACATCACGCGGGAGTCAAGTTTAAGGCGGGAATATCAACCAAAAACACATTTGACATACAATTCACTGATGGGATTCTAAAAATTCCAAATTTAGAAATTTGTGATCACACAGAGTCTATATTCAGAAATCTTATTGCCTTTGAACAATTCCATTACACTTTGAAGTCTGTGATGTACGTAAGTGATTATGTCAACACCATGGATCGTTTTGTGGACTCCCCAAAGGATGTGGACATTCTTGTTGAGCATGGAATTATTAAAAATGTGCTAGGTGACAGCACTGATGTTTCTACCCTGATTAACAACCTTGGCTTTGGGGTTTTGAGTACTTAGGGCTCTAACGGCTTCTATTATGCTACTCTTTCTGAAGACCTCAACATGTATACTGTGGTTTAAGGCGGCACAAATATTTGGCAGATTTGAGACAAAAATATTTCAACACACCATGGGCGATTATTTCTGTCATTGCAGCTTTTGTTCTCCTCATATTCACTCGACAAACAGTCTCCTCTATAATCTCCGCTATTAAAGCATAAACATCAACATGTACCGCAGTAAGACCTGTAACACCCAAGCTAATTTCCTTTGATGTTAGCTTAGTTATTTTATTAATTATTTTAAATAGGTTGAGTACTGTTGGAGAGTTATGGGTTAGCCTAGGCCTAATCTACTTGTAAAAGGGCTTGCCTGGCCCGGCCCTTCCAACCCTTAGGGCCAAAAAAGCCCAGGGCCGGGTATGGCTTGAGCCTTGCTGTCATGGACCCAAGTGGCTTCTATTTTGCTACTCTTTGTCAAGACCTGAAGATCATACTGCAGAAGGCCTTGGCACAAATGGAGGGCAAATTTGATAAAACATTTTGTCAACTCACCTTGGGCAACAAAAGAAATCATTGCAGCTGGTATTTTCTTCTCACTCACTGCCGCGGTGTGTGCTATTACCAATGTTGCCTCAACTTGAAGAGAGTGCCTTTTGTTAGTGAAAGTGCCTCAACATGATTCCAATTAAAGTGGTACTTGTTCTATTTGTTTGTCTTTAGTACAGTGGGGTAGTAGATTCATGGTTGTGTTGTTAATTGATATTTGTTACTTTTGTTGAAAATTAATGCACATTATTGGAAAATACTATAAAATTCTAGAGACTTTCTCAAACTCATACAAATTAAAGCTAGAATATTCCACACAGTTCTACCTAATTCTAAAAGTCTAGAAGATACCTTGATAAGAAGAAAGAGTATATATTCTAGAGAAGTCTACATAATTCTACATAAAAAGAAGAGTCTAAAATATTAAACTTATATAAGAATGTACTAGAATATAATTAAAAGTGTACTATACTCTAGAACCTACTAATAGCATGTGGCTAATAGATATTTTAGAGAAGTCAAGTAGGTTCATCTACTCTCTATATATATAGCATGTACTCATATCTAAGTGTAAGCAAGAGGCACTACTAAAAGTCACTACTCCTAAAGTCCTATTGTCCTAGACATCTACATCTCCACTTGTATCCTCTTTTGTTCATCAATAAAAGATACTTTGTTTTATAGTTCAAACACTTCTCATACCAAGCATAGATAGCTAATATAAGTTTACACAAGCCATTAGCTACGAGTGTCCTAAACACCCTCTAAATTTCTAACAACTTTCTTATTAAGGAAGCTGTTATTTGTCTGCACAAATACAAAGGGAAAATTGTACAAAATCTGAAACTGTTATGGGCCATATATATATATGTGGTTTTCAGGAAATGTAGAGCTTGTTTGGGAAGATAATGAGAATGCCTCTGTTGATATCATGAGTGATTTTGGCTCTAAACGTTTTTAGAAAGGGAGGGAGAGGAACCAGCAAGTACCACTATAGTTGCTGTGGGGCCTTCCAAGCTGCATGGATATAATTTCACATGCAAAAAAAAGAAATAGATAGAGAAAAAAAAAAAAAAAAAAAAAAAAAAAAAAAAAAAAAAAAAAAAAAAAAGCAAAAGTGAAAAACATATAATAAGAGAAAAAAAAAAGTAAAATGAAAAGGGAGGATGCGTCTGTTTTATTTTTTATTTTTTATTTATTTATTTATTTTATGAATTCTCGTCGTCGAGCACTCGGTGATTGTACCGAGCGCTTGGTAGTGATTTTTTTATAACAACTGAGCGCTGCAACAAGCGTTTGTCATCGTTTCCACCACCGATTTTTTAGGATACTTCCTGAGGGTTCACCCCATATTCTTCTAGACTGTAGAATAAGATTTTTGGAGGTTGCATATTAAGTTTTAATTTCGAGATTTTAGACGGAGTTAAAACCTAACATAAAGCTAACAAACCAATACCAAGCTCTCGAGACAAGAAGAACGTACAAAACATTGTCGAGCACTTGATGATGCTACCCAGTGCTCAACGCTGGAAATCCGTTAAAAAAAAAAAAAAAGAAGAAGATATGCAGGCGTCCACCTAAGAGAATGACTATATATATAATCCCGTTTCCATGCATCTACCAAATGAAGAAGTAACTACTATCTGAAATCACTTGAAAATCCATAGAAAATTTGCTTAATTGTCTGTGGCTGGTACAAATACCATGAGCAGGAATCTCATTCTTACAAGTTACAACTATTGTTTCAGAACAAAAATGGAAGAAGTCTGACAATCTTATATCACCTGCTCTTCTATATATAAGTCGCTTATTTTAGAAGATGTACGGCATTATGAAGGGGTTGTTCATGCATGGCATTATGACCAAGTTATGGCTAGCAATTCTAGGCCAGACAAAATATATGCATGGTTCGCAATCTTCTCATATTAATTAATTACTGACATCAAGCACTCACAAATGGAGGTAAATTTCTTTCTTTTAACATATTTTGAGCGAAGTTGGGGCGATTTTGGCTCTACACCTTTGTACAAAGGGAGGGAGAGAAACCAACAACTAGCCCCTAGCCTGTAGTTGCTGTGGGGCCTTCCATGAATATAATTGCACATCGTAACAAGGCAACAAGGATAAAGAAAAAGCAAAAGTGAAAAACAGAGAAAACATTAATTTATAAAAAGAAAAAGGGATGAGAAAGACTAGACATAGATCATTGCACTTACTGGTGCAATTTATGATTTCTATACAATCTTGTTCTGTGATGGGATCTGAATTCGGCAGATCAATGTGGTGTTGAATGCACCTACCAAATTAAGGAGTAATTGCTCTCTGAATTAATCTACAACAAATTAAAGCCATAGCAAAGCTTCTTAATTATCTGTAGCTCTAGCAGGTACATAACACTTCCGGCCCCTCTGCTCTCTCCACCTTTGACTCTCCTTAACTGAGGTATAGTACTTTACTCCTCTCTACTTATATTCTCGGTGCTTTTAAATTTTCTTTTTTATTAAGCTTGAAGTTGCATAGTTTTTTGTATCTGTGTGGTTGGTTAGTTAATTCCATAGAAATTCGTCAGGCATCTTATTGGATGGGATGTGTAATTGTTGCAAGTATATATTAAGGTCATGGCCGGTTCAATAAAAAAAAAGGTCTTGGTGTGTTTGCTCTTATATATGAGTTGGGCAGATCGAGGTATATAATTGCAATGTTTAGATTTTCTCACCCATCTAGTTTGATTTTGCGCATGCCATCTAGCTTGGAATTTTAACAGTGAAATATTTGTTGACTCATTCATGTGGTTCCAGTAATTTGTAATTAATCATCCTCATTGCCATCTATTACAATAACAGCAACGCCATCACAAGGAAAATGGAAGGAAACAATCAAGCTGCTCCAAATGACATAGAAATCCAGTTCGAGTCATTAGAAACTTCAATCAAACAGGAGTTGGATAGCTTGCCTTCTCTGTCCTCTTCGTGTTGTATCTACAGAGTTCCAGAGCGATTACGGTCTGTAAATGGAAAGGCTTACACACCTAAGCTAGTCTCTATAGGCCCACTTCACCATGGAAATGAAACCTTGAAAGCCATGGAAGAGCACAAAAAGAGGTACCTACAAGATTATCTGCGTCGAACCCAAGTAAGCTTGAAAGATTATATACAGATAATAAGGGACCAAGAAGTGAGATTACGCAGTTGTTATGCAGAAACCATTAAGTTTAACAGTGATGACTTTGTAAGAATCATTCTAGTGGATGCCGCCTTCATTATTGAGAACATATTGAGGTTACACCTTGAAGAATTTGATAACGAAAATGACCGCATATGGAACAAGCCGGAGATGTTTCTGGATCTATGGCCTGACATGTTGTTGCTCGAAAATCAGCTGCCACTCTTCATTCTCAATGATCTATTGATTCTATTTGACCCCAACAAAATTACAGTCTCTACTGAAACGCCCCCAATAATTAATCTCTCTCTCAAACTCTTCCATTATGCACTGCAAGCAGTGGGAGTGAAGGAGCACAACTTGGAGAGAGTACGTTATCCTGATGTACAAGTAGCACATTTTCTTGATCTTATAAGAAGTTTATGTGAACCAAATCAAGTTGGACAAGGCAGAAAACTTGATGAGGTAAGTCCTGCACCCAGCATGACAAAACTACATCAGGCGGGAGTCAAGTTGAAGGTGAAAATATCAACCAAAAACACATTTGACATACAATTCACTGATGGGATTCTGGAAATTCCAGAATTAGAAATTAGTGATCACACAGAGTTTATATTCAGAAATCTTATTGCCTTTGAGCAATGCCATTACAATGAGACGTACATAAGTGATTATGTTCACATCATGGATCGTTTTGTAGACTCCCCAAAGGATGCGGAGTTGCTTGTTGAGAAAGGAATTTTTAAAAACTTGCTAGGTGACAGCAGTGATGTTTCTTCCCTGATTAACAACCTTGGCATTGGGCTTGTTAGTGGGAGTGGCTTCTATTATGATACTCTTTCTGAAGACCTGAAAAAGTACTGTGGTTTGAAGTGGCACAAATGGAATGCAACTTTGAGACAAAATTATTGCAATACACCTTGCGCGACTCTTTCTGTCGGTGCGGCTGTTGGTCTCCTCGTACTCACTTTCATACAAACGGGCTGCTCTATTTACTCTGCTGTTAGTGATAAAGCATAAGCATCGATCAACATGTACATAGTAAGACCTCTCGATCTCTTTCATCGTTTTCTATCTCTACGTACTCTTAATTTCTCCACCACCTTAGTGACATGTATTATGAGGCTCAGCTCACATTGATTAGTTGAAGAGTATCGTCTCTTTTAATTTGTTCCATATTGTAGAAACGATGAATCAAATTAGTGCTTGATTTATTTGTTTGTCTGTCGTACGTCCAGTAGTAGATGTAAGGAACTAATTGAGTTTGCATCCTATTTAACTAAGGGCCAGTTTGGTATGAGTGTGAGAAAAAATAGCTGTGAAGTAAAATATGTGTGAAATAAAATCAACTGTAAAATAAAGCAGTTGAGTGTTTGGTAAACTATGTTTTCAAGTGCTGTGAGTGCAAAAATCAATATCAAAGTGTTTAGTAATGTTAATATAAAAATGATGTAACTGTGTATAATTACTAAAATGGTCATGATGTTGAAAGTGCATTTCACTTATTTGTTTGGTAAAAATAAAATGGTTTTTTACTTATTTTTGAAATTTTTTACTACAATTTTTATTAGCATTAATTTTTCTAAGAATAACATTATTAAATAAGTATGCCTATTATTTTTTAGGTATATTATAATTTTAATCGTATAAATAAAATATCATAATTAATTATCATAATATAAAATATAATTAATAATGGACATAATTTTTAATTTAAAATAAACAAATAAAAATTATAGAAATCAATGAGGGTATTATGGGTAAAATAAAATATTCATTGTTGCTGTGAGTTACTGCAGCTTTCAAAAGCACCTAAAAATCTATTTTCTATTTTTGCTATGGGGAGTTGAGAATTGTGGAGAAAAACAGTTTTTTATTTTTTTATCAAACACCAAAACTGCTGTAGGTGATTGAGAATTATCATCCACAGTAACTTTTAGGTCCTCCACCACAATCCCAAACAGGTCTAAGAATACAAGATAGAAATCAATTTAGACAGCCAGATATGTTTTGGTGAAGTTGAAGTTTTATTCTAAATGGAATACCTATATTATAAGGTCATGAAAATCAGGAGGTGATTATGATAGCATCGAGAATTCCTTTATGGGCAAGGAATCTAGAGGTTTTCATCTATAAATATAAGGCTTAGGTCCAAAACAGTATCTAATTGTCTCTGTCCAAAATAGTTTTGTCTCTGCCCACAAAATCAGCTCAAACCCCTTTTGTTGTCTATTGGGTTGTTTTGTTTTTTAAAAAGCCCATTAAGACTTCTAATATTTGGTATTAGGATTTCATTAAGAGAGAGAGAGAGAGAGAGAGAGAGAGAGAGAGAGAGAGTGGTGGAGAGCTGCCGCCTCACCTAAAAAAAAAAAAATCCATATTTGTTGGCTTGTGGAGGCCGGTCTTACCTGCAACTATTGCAAAGAGATTTATTCTCATATTCAACAAGTACGTTATTCATACAAAAATCATGTGATTGAACATAAAAAATGAACATGAAAGACTCTTTTATCCTGATAATAGTATGGCAGTTACATAGATATATGCTAGACATCTCAACTTTTTTTTTAATTTTTTTTGTCAATTTACATGATATTCATATATTGGACACTAAAAAATAAAAAATAAAACTTAAAAAAAAAATCTCTCCAATAAAATAATGACACATAAAATAAAATATAAATATTGAGACAATTCGCATTATTCATATTATATATATTACCATACTTCTTAATTAATATATATGGAGAAAAACTGCTTATATGTATATATATACTAATTGTCTCTCATATTTAAGTATGTCTTTCACATATCTATTATGTGATTAGGACATGACTAATAAATACGAGACTCTTTGTATACAGCGAGTATAAATAAGTTTTTCTCGTGATAAGTATGGCAATTAATTAACCCACTTTAAGCTATAGTATACCCATGTTTGAGGGCATAATCGACAAGTTTCCCGAGCTCATCAGCTATGGAAATGAACCCATCATCGTTGGCATCGGCATGCTTGAGTCCCCTCCAAGTTCTGAAACCGGGCCAAAGCGCGCCGAGTTTGGTGAAGGCTGCATCCAGCTCAGCGTTGGAGAGTAGGCCGTTTCCGTCCTTGTCATGACTTTTGAAAACGTTCATCATCTGCTCCTTAGTGTAGGGAACAGGGACGGCCTTATTATGCAACACACGTCCCGGCCTAACCATGCTTTGATGGTCTTGATCGAAAGAAATTCGATCTTCTCTGACCTCCACACTAGCTACAAGAAATTAAGGCTTAGTATTGTTGGGTGACTTGCACTAGCTATGAGCCTATGACAACAATTTATATAGAGGTCTGCCTGGTCCCCCTGCATGTACACGTTGGATCCTAAAAATATATTCTAATTCTCGGAGTCATATGCATATATGGCTCAGGAGTCTCCGAGAAGCTAGAACGTAGATTCTTATTACATTAGTTTTTGACTTGTACGTTTCAGTATTCATCAATGCAGAATTTGAATTCTCTACTTGTCTTGTTTTTACTTGTTTTAATTTTAATTGAATAATATTATAAATTAATTCAAGGATTTATGTAACTTTATTAATTCATACCCAAAAAGTGTTATGATTTTGTTTTATCATTTGCTTTTTACAATAATAAATACACAACTATATTTAAAAGTTAGATAAAAAATAAGTAGAGGATCCGAATTCAATCATGCATCACAAATTTAAGATTATAAATTTATGAATGCAACTTGATCCACACACCCAGTTGATAAATTTTACTTGAAGGATGGTAAGGGAACTACATTTTTAGACTTATTAATTGATTTTGTTACATCAATTATTATGATGAAGTGTTGATGATAAATTGTTCGAGTATGTGATCAACTAATATATATATATATATGGTCTAAAATGCAGTCAAACTATCATTATTCATTCTAATTCTTCTTGTTTTTGAATCGTGTCTTTCTTGTTTCTAGGTGGCATGTTGTGAATTTTCTAGCTAGCTATTGTTTATGTACTTTCCTGATATAAAAATAAATAAATTATAGTCCATTCGAAAAATAAATATAGCATATAGATTAGTTTTGTGCGTACGTGCACATGAAGAGCTTGGAACTCTGCAAGTGATAATAGATGCTTGCATTGTGTAATTGGTCAAAAGGGTTTGTGAGCTTTATAGGTACGTACGTATATCTACCACAAGTGCCAAAGCTTTTAACTGTACTAAAATGCTTCATGTGCTTATTTGACAATGATGGAAATTATAAGGAACAATTCAACTTCTGGGTTCGTGATCGAAGCCTTTTACAAATTGGTTAAAGGGACTTAGTAAATAATCGGTATTACTGCCCTACAGAGTCAGGTAGTCATTTTTGTGGTAAAAAAATGTTCCTTGCTATCTTTATCAGTAATAAATCGGAGAACAAATTAAAATATCTTGGATTAATCGTGAGAATCAGAATCCACATGGGATGGGACCTTAAAATCGAGAAAAGATAAGCACGCATATATCTTTATGGATTCTTTTGGCCGGCCTCTTCTGTGATCTGTATCCATAATTTTATATCCAAAGTTTGGTACGAAAGATTAATCAAAAGAGAGAGAAAACTTTTAAAACAAACAATTCATAAATTCGAAAAATTATTGTATATAACCCTAACACTATGTCATCATGTTGATGTGGTGTTACTAATTCACTAAAATTATAAAATGTAGACAATTTTAAGGGTTTTTTCTTAGATCTTAAGGTTTTTTTTTTTAGATTTTAGAGTTTTAGAAATTAATTATTATACACATGTTATAATTTGAATAAATTGATAACATCACGTCATCATGTCACGTGGTGTTACAGTCATACACACAATAATTTCTCCATATATTGAGAGTGAAAGAAAACTTTTAAAACAAGAATTCATAATCAAAATAGTGAAAGAGTGGACATCCAATGTTTATTATCTGAATTCTAAACAAATGTTTTATATATATATATGGAAATTTTTAAGTAAAGATGTCCTTAATTTAAAAAAAAGTAAGAATATTATCTTTGAATCTACAATTTAATGATGGGAACCGTCTATATTTTAGAATATCATTCAAATATCAACCTTATAAAAAATCAACCAAATCGGAAACTGTTTAGCATGTTTATTATAGCAAACATCATTTTAATTTTATCTGACGGACTGTATTTGTCTGCATAGTTTAGATGACCAAACAATCACCGATTTAGCTGATTTTTTTATAGAGATGACCCTTGAGAAGGAACCTAAAAAATAAATGATTCTGATCATTGAACTGCATTGGCATGTGTAACATAGATATAATGTTCTTATTTTTCTTAAAGACATTCTTACTTGAATGGGCCAATATATATATATATATGCTTTCTCTTTTTTCGATTGGTGATTTGTGGGTTTGTAGGATTTTAATCGATTGTGGTCTTGACTGTTGATTTATCTGGGAATCTTAATACCATGATTAAATTTTTGATTATGGTATGTATTGGTGATGATCAAATTTTTGTGAGTATTTTGATTGGAATTTATGTGGCTTTTTTTTTTTTTTAATTTTTTATGGTATTTCTCTGTATTTTCTGGAATATGGTGGATGGTATATGCAAGCATGCACTGGATTGGAGGATAGATATGGAGTAACTTTCAGTTTTGGCCTTAATTCTTTTGTGGAAGAGATTGTTGTTTACTACTATTATTACTACTAGATCTCTTCCATTTGTCTCTTTTTTTTTTTTTTTTTCCAATTCATAATCTTTGGTCTGGTACGTTGTATCCTCCTCCATTGCTGTATATGTTTGCACATCCATTTCGTTGAATCTTTAAGTTCATTCTTATGTTTCATGATACACGGTTGGAAATTGGTATTAAGCAAAGCTTACCGTCCTCGGCTAGATGCCATTCTCGCGAAGGCCGATGCAAGCTGGAAAGGCCTAGCTGGTTTGCTTCGCTCAGCCTTGGGCATAGTCCCGGACTCGGCCAAGCAAGGGGATCATGAGAGGGATAGGCTTGCCCCCGAAGAATTTTCCCTTTTTTGTCATTTTCTCCAATTTACTTTTATTTGACTGTTTTGTAATTTTCAAACTACATTTCTCTTTTGTTGAATGGAATGAACACATTTTGCTTTCTCCTCGGTTGTAGATGTATCTGCCAAGTGTTTGACAAGAATCATTAAACACTTGGTGAGTTTCACTGAGCACTCGGCAATTTCCATCAAACACTTGGTGATGTGAATAGTTTGAACTTCTACTTAATTTTTGAGTTGATTAGAGTTTTAGTTAAATTTTTTTTTTTCATTTTGAGTTTCTAATTAAAACACCTTAAAATAAATAAAAAGGTTCACGTCACTTTTGTCTGAAGCTATAGATTTTAAGAGATCTAGAGGCACAAAAACTTTGTAAAACTATTTGTTAAAATTGTTGTCCCCTGATCGTATCCCATTATATATAGACCGGCCATGTTAATATCTGAGCCCATGTGATCGAACGGGAGTGAGCCCAGAACTTGGAGGCCCCAAACATTGTTAGTTGATCTGAAATCTAAAGCAACTTGTTCCTTCTTTTATTTGGGGGTAAATAGAGCAACTTGTTCTTTTTTATTTATTTTTTATCGCATAAAGCAACTTGTTCTTAAATATGATGATATAGCTCATGATCATTCCTCATCGTGTTATTATTAAGGATTATTAAAAATCTAGTCTTAGCTGTAATGGATTATTAATTCAAACTGACGAAAGACCCGCATAGTCAACATATAAAATTAAAAGGAACTTGTTCGTACACAACATTGTGTTATTAATAAGAGAAAATTTCTACGTTTTATGCTGTTGGTGACTTAGGGGTGGGCATTTACTACCGAAATATCAAAATCGAACCCGTACCATACCGTACCGTGTCAATAATATACCAAAAACTAATACCGATTATATACCATACCGTACTGAGTCTAAATCGATATGGTATAGGTATGAAACTTTCAATACCGTAAAATATCATACCGTACCGATATATTTTTAATTTAATTATTTAATATTTTTTTAATTAAGTATTGCTATATTAGTGGCTATTTGGGCAAATCTATAGACTATAATAGACTTGCCCACAACGAATTTTCTGTTTCAGTATAATTCCTAAATCCCCAAGTACTAAGTAGTGTTTATTGCTTGTAACAACTACTATTGTGTATTTGTGTTGACTGCTTGTAATAAACCATAAGGCTTAAGTACTACTATTGTTTTTGACTTTTTGTACTTTGTAATAAGCTATAAGGCTTAACTATTTTGACTTTGAGGATTGTCAGGTTGGGTTTTGTTTTATCTTTTGGTTGGGAAAAAGTATTTCTTTTTTGTTGTTAAATATTGTTTTTAGACAAAAAAAAAGAAGTTTAAAATGTTGGTACATACCGAAACCATACCGAACCATACCAAATTCATAGAACACTGGTATGGTATGGTACCAGTTTTAAAAATGTCCATACCGTACCGATACTGTACCGAATAAAAATTTCGGTATGGTATCGGTATGGGGCTCATACCGTACCATACCGTACCGTGCCCACCCCTAGTTGGTGTAGTTTCATCCCATGATTCCCCTGTATTTTGTGTTCTTGTGTTTGGTTTCAGTAGTTATGCTTTTAATATGAGAAAATTGCACCATTGATCTATTTTGTTTTTTAGAAAGTTTGATATTGGTCTACTATTGTTTTTTCGTTCCATATTAGTCCACTAACTTTGTTACATTTTCCATTGTGATCTAAACCGTCAAATTAACACAAACGGCTGTATATTTTAATAATGTGTTACGCACATAAGGCACTATTGTAATCCACTAATTCGATCTTAACTTAGTTATATATTGGTTCACTAATTCTTCACTTAGTTTCATATTAGTTCATATCAGCGCTCCCACGTGTACGACACATGACTAAAATAGACAGTAATTTGTGCTAATTTGACGGTTTTGATCACAGTGAAATACGTCACAAAATTAGTAGACCAATATAGAATTAAAAAAAAATATATGGACCAATATAAAACTAAGTGAAAATAAAATAGACTAATGATGCAGTTTTTTCTTTTAATATTATGTTGTAGAGAAAATGTTAGCAAAAGAACTATAAATATACCCCTATTTTTAGTTGAGGATCCCGATTTCACTTTGATTAAATTAAGGACTATAATTTTTCAAATGACTCAATCAAGTACATTCCGTCATGTCTGTCACATTTACCGTTAAGAATTGGTCACGTGACCCTCACGTGACCAATTTATAAGGGCAAAAAAGTCTTTTCTCCCCTTCCCTTCCCTCCCTTCCCTTCCCCTCTCTTTTCTCTTGTATCTCTGCGCGCCATACCCCCTTCCCCCACCCGTCCCAGCCTTGGCCCCATCCAGCTCCACCACCCCAACCCAACCCCGGCCCCGTCGCAAAACCCAGTCATACCCAGCCCCGGCGCCATCTCTTATATCTCTACGCGCCATCCCTCCCCCTACACAGTGAATCCAAGCTTAGACTTCTTTCCGTAATCAACGGAGA